>BMAO01006025.1:0-24955 GCA_019973975.1 Trichonephila clavata | reverse complement strand
CTCAGTACCCTCTTTCCAGGGGGATAGAAAAATGACTGTGGGAAATAAAAATGTTGGGCTGCCAAGCGTGTACGGGACCCATGGTATAATGTCCGATCCGGGCTGGAAATGTTTAAATTGTGTGATTCCCTTGTATCCGCGCTACGAGGAACCTCTGCATTTGAATCTATACGATAATAAAATAGTGTAGGTCGAGGAGGGAGCCGAGGAAAGAGATTTGATTCAAAGGGAAAAAGACGTGTTGAAAAAAGGAACTTGACGAGTTGAAAACAAAAGAATATGAATGGAAAATAAAAGAATATGAATGGAAAACAAAAAAATATGAATTGAAGAACAAAAGAATATGAGTTGAACGCTAAAGTACAAAACATGTCAGTTGAAAATAAAATATTGAAAAATTTGTTGCAAGGAAAAAGAGTGGATAGAATCTCTTTCAATACATGGCGTTGGAAAAACAATAGTGTAAAAAGGTTGGTTCGACCTCGTTCAACCATCTCTCAACTTTCAAGTTTACTAGCAAACCTTTGAAACTAAATCATGTAAGCTTCTCTAAAAAAAAAAAAAAAAAAAAAAAAAAAAAAAAAAAAAAAAAAAATTTTTTTTTTTTTTTTTTTTTTTTTTTTTTTTTTTTTTTTTTTTAGAGAGGTAGAATGTTTTAAACTTTTTGAGCTCTGCCAAGAGTTTGGTTGTCAAGCTCCTGAAAGATATTTCAAACTTGCCTCACATTCTTTTTTTGGCTTTTGCGATATTTTATTTTATTAGCCTTCCATTGTGAATCTTACACAATGTTCCAGGGACAGTCTCAAAAAATGTGTCAACCTTCCATTGTGAATCTTACACACAATGTTCCAGCCACAGTCTGAATCAATGTGTCAGAGTTTTTTTTTCTTGTCGTTTCCAAACCCCCGCCAATGGAAGAATGATTCCTGGTCCCGAGCTCCAGCAAACATTCTCCCATGGCTGTTCCAAACCCTCAATTTGTATACTATATGGAATGTCACCCTGATTTGCTTTTCATCTTTCACATTTTATTGGTCTTGCACAATGTTCTAACAATTGTGTCAGAGTTTTTTTCTTGTCGTTTCCAACCTTGACTCTGAGAGTAGCCCAAAAAAATGGGAGATGAATGACTGGTCCCGAGCTATGCTCCTTTCCAGTCATCCATCTCCCATTTTTCTGGGGAATCCCTGTCCTCTACGAGGCTGCTCGTATGGGGTTGGGCGCCCTGCAGAGAGGACAGGTATTCCTCACCTCCAGGTGTTGCAGTAAACACCGCATGTGAAATACATGGCCACAATGCGTCTTTTCTGGCCAATGCATCGGACTCAGACAGATGGAACACGTCTCGGGTATTTGGAAGACGCTTTCGGGCCATTTGAGTGCAAAACAGCCATCCAAGACGGCTTGAGCCAAGAGAATCCAAGGGGCCAACGGTTGAGGTCCATGTCGCCTCCAGGCCTTGTACGCCAATCGATACAATTTGGGAAGGGCCAAGACCGTCCACAGAGCTTGCAGAAAGGCCCCCTTGCCTTGGGCCGCCTGCTGTTCGAGGTAATCACTGTAAAGTTCGGAAGGTTCAGAAGAGGTGAGACATTCAAAGGTGGGCAGGTCGTCGATGGGCTCGGGATGGGGCAACACTTTTCGTAAAAGGTCTCCCAGGTCCACGGGGGAAAGAGCAATGACGTCGGACGGAGTGAGAGTCTGTAACTGGGCTCGAAACTGCATCATAAAAGTAATGTACTCGGCCAAATGGGCCTCGTGGTATTCGGCCAGGTAGATTTGAAAGGCTTTGTCAGACTCCATTGTCTCGTATGAGGCAAAAAGGCGTCCGAATCGTGCTTTTGAGAGAAGAGCGACGCGCAGAAAGTGCTTTTGGATTGGCTAGACAGGAGGAAGATCCTGTGAGGGTTCTTTCAAAATGGATGGCATCATCTCCGGTCCCGCGGAAGCCCTTTCAAGGTGGCAGAAAGAGTAGGATCCACGGGGCCCTGTCTCCAACATTGACAGTGAGCTCGTGTCAAACATTCGAGCGAGTGTAAAGACCCGTCCCGTACGACGACATGATTGAAGCGTTTCACGATAAAATAGTGTTCGGGGGCGTCAAAGACATTAAAACAATGGCAAGTGTCGGGTCCTTCCGTGCAGGCATCTGCACTATAGACACAATCGGAAAGATGGAATCCATGCTCGCTCAAGACCACCTGGACGGGAATGGGAAAGTGGGTCGCGAGTTGTTGAAATTTCACAATACCCGCTAAACGTTGCAAGCGTCGTCTATAAGACGACCAGCGTGAGACGTTGTCTCGCAAACCTGGGAGAAATTTTTTTTCCAATTCACCCAGGAGAGAATCGAACGAGGTCATCATGAAGAGAATAAGAAATGTTGACAACAGAGTAAACCAAATGAAAGCTCGAGTGAAAGGCTCAACCTTTTTAAACACTCTCCAATCTTTCTAAAAAAAAAAAAAAAAAAAAAAAAAAAAAAAATTTTTTTTTTTTTTTTTTTTTTTTTTTTTTTTTTTTTTTTAGAGAGATTGGTTGTAAACTTTATTTGCATCTGATAAATGTTTTAAACTTTATTTGCTTCTGATAAATGTTTCAAGTTTTATGTGCTTCTGAGAGATGTTTTAAACTTTATTTTTGCTTCTGAAAGATATTTCAAATGTTATGTACGTCTGAAAGATATTTCAAATGTTATGTGCGTCTGACAAATATTTCAAACTTTCCTTCTGAAAGATATTTCAAACTTTGTTTGCGAGATTTTTCAAATTTTATGTGCTTCTGACAAATCTTTTAAACTTTATTCGCTTCCGACAGAGGGTTTGGGAAACCCACTCTGGATCTCGTCATACATCCTTTGCCAACGTTTACTATTTTCGTCCGTCCAATGCATGGCCCGGGGTAAATAGTGTTGTCCAATCTCTAAAATTTCTTTCAATCGTGCTTCGGTGGGTTCACCGCGCATCACTCGTTCTTGAAACACCATCGATTTCAATAAAACGTGAATCACACAATCATGAGGGGACTCTTTTCCCCGAGAACACACTAAACAATCTTGTTCACAATAACATGCATCCGAAACAGCAGACATGGTCGGACACGATCGATTGAAAAGAAACAAAATTTCAAAGCACACTACACTAGACGAGTAAATGAAATGAGGGGGTGGTAGAAGGCTTTTAAACTTGAAAAGAACACAGAGTCCACGCAGCACAAGAAGAGAAAAACTCTAGCTAGACGAGAAATTAATTTATCCTTATAAAAAAAAAAAAAAAAAAAAAAAAAAAAAATTTTTTTTTTTTTTTTTTTTTTTTTTTTTTTTTTTTTTTTTTTTTTTAGAGAGAAATGTTTAAAAGCAAACACTTGACAGATTACATTTCAGAGCACAAAATTTGCAGCTTCTCTTTTTCAACATGACCGACCCGGACAATGTGTTGAGCCTGTTATCCGACCCTGGTTCCCCTTTGCCCTCCATGGGTTCTCCTTCACACCCAGAGTCTTTTCATGAGCCCCCAAAACTAAACTCTCCCCAAGACCCTCGACGACGTCGTTTCTCTTCGTCTCGACGACGCCCTCCTTATGCTTATCGATTTCCCCAGCACCACGCTCAAGTCTTTTTCCATACGCACGGTCTGGCCGTGTTGTGTCTCCGAGACCATGGTTTCACGCTCACCAACGGGGTCGTCTCGTATGCTTCGGATCGCGTCGAGGCGCATAAAGTGTTCAACTCTTTACATTATCTCAATGTCGGCACCCTCTGTGTGACCGATTCTCGTTCCAAGCAAGATTTTAAAGACATTCAAGCAAAATGGAGCGCTTTCAGTCCTTTCAAACGCATCCCCGTCATGCTCTTGAAATCCCATGCACGAGGCGAATGTCCCTTTTGCCACCAGACGCAATGTCATCGTTGGATTGCCGTGCAAGGCATGTGTTCCATACTCCACCAACCTCTCAACCCCATTTTTCACTCGGCCTAACACGTCTATAAAAGGAGGACGCGGGTCGACGCTTCTCGTCAGTTTGCAGCATGGATGCCTTCCCAGAGCACCTCTCCTCCACCGTGGTGCCCGTGACGCTGCCCGAGAAACCCGATGCGTTGGAATATGCCGCTCAACAAGGCCAGGTGCGAGCGGGCATCCTCTACCAGGAGCCTCACGCCAAACGCGTGTTTACCTTATTTCGTCAAGATCCGTGGTACCACCAAAAGACGTTGATGGACAATTTCAAGCGGGCCGTGCTGGAAGCCAAGCACGTCAACGAATTTCGACCCAACGCGATCCTGTGGGAAAAAGTGTCCAAAAGCCTCTTGAAAAATCCAGATCGTTTGCTCAAAAATACCGACAAGAGGATGGTGTACATTTATGGCAACCTGTTTTTTGTGAAAAAAGACTTTACCTTTGGGTTGAGAACGGTGCACCCCGGACAAGTGCATTTCATTCAAACGACGCACGTGCCCCTGCTGCTCTACGAACTGCCCCCTTCCAGTCTCCAGTGTCGAGCCCGACCCAACGTGAACGAGAAGAGTTTCGAGCCCTACGACCAAATGCTCTACCATCGGACCATCTTGGAGCCACACACGGCCTATCCGATCCCGGCGGGAACCCACTATTTGCTGTTGACGGTTCAAAAAACCGTTTTGGGTCTGGACCTGATCCCCGAATCCCTGCTCCCTCAGCTCTTCAGAAGGGATTTCACCTGGGAGATTTTCGAAAAAAAAAAACGTTGGATCAAACCGCCTACAAGCTACCGCCTCCGACCCCAGTGCTTGGACTGAAGCGATCGGGGGAGGAGACGCGCCCCTCCAAGAAACGAGGATGCATCCAGAGACTTGTGCAGATTCCACAACCTGAGCTACTCTATCCGCCACCTGTGCAGATTCCACAACCTGAGCTACTCTATCCTCAACCTGTGCAGATTCCAGAACCTGAGCTCTCTCTCCAGCACCTGTGCAGATTCCACAACCTGAGCCGATTCCAGAACCTGAGCTCATCTCTCCGCCACCTGTGCAGATTCCAGAACTTGAGCTCATCTCTCCGCCACCTGTGCAGATTCCAGAACCTGAGCTCATCTCTCCAGAGCCCGAAGCTGCTTGGCTCGACCAACTCCTAACGTCCTTTTCTGGACCCTCGGTGCTCCACCTGGTGCCCTCGTTCTTTGATGAAAACAATGAACTCATCACCTTCCTGGAGACTTTTGAACACGATATGGCGATGGAGCCCCTGGACTTGTCAATGCCCAAACTCTCCCCTTGTATCCGACCTTCTGTTGGATTTAAAGCCATGCAACCTCTGAATCTATCTTGTAGAGTATGATCAATAAAAAAATGATTATTTTTTTAAAAAACGTCTCCTTCTTTGTGTCCAAACATTTATTGGACCCGTTGCAAACAAAAAGTATAATTGTTTTAAAAACAAGTCTCCTTCTTTGTGTCTGAATGATACAACCTTTATTGGACCCGTGTCCAACAAAAAGTATAATTTTTTAAAAAAGCAAGTCTCTTTGTGTCAGAATGATCCAACATTTATTGGACCAGTGTCGACACCGCACGACGATCGTGTTTGGTAATTTGGGTCGCTGGCCCGATCGAGTCACGTATTACGAGCACGACTATCCTTACACCATCCTCTTTGAACCCAATTTCGGGGTGCACGTGCCTCGGTCGTTTGGAAAGACCGTGGTCGTGTTTACCAGTCATTTGGATTTGACGTGGGATCCAGGCGTCCAGTTGAGATTCTTTCAACTGGGTCGTCCCCCGTCTCGCCGAGTTTGGGAAGCCCATCAACCTCACAATAAGGAGGCCTATACGTTGAATCTCACAAACTGCACGCGCCTAGCGGAGGTGTACGTGAGACTATTAACGTGGTTGGATGATTGGGAAATGCATCGAGACGACCCCCTTCCTTGGCGCCTGGTCATGCCCCCAGCTTGGAAACGGGCGTTGGAACCTCACGTGGAACGCTCGCATCGCAAGGCCTTGGAATATGGGATGCCAGTTGACGTCACGCTCCTCGACCCTATATAAAGCCAGCCAGCAGAATCATTCTTTTTCAGAAGGATGTCTATCTATTTTGCTCATGCCAACTACTTTCTCCACCAGGGCAAGCCAGTGCCCATCGAGTTGTCTATTGCCACCCTTCCCAAGAATGGCAGTGATCCTCAAGTGCTCTGCATTACCGTCAACCATGACGGATTCGACTCCACGCCCCGAGACATGCGATACAATGCCTGCAAAAACGCTCGTCTTCGTCTGGTACGTCCCTTGCCCAAGAGTGTGCCTGTAGACTACCTACCCTATTGCGTGAGGGGCATGGTGGACCCAGGAGGTCTCATTGTCGTGAAAAGCTCCAAACAGCAAAAAATGTTTAAAGAGTTGGGACTCGTCACCGTATGCTTGGAGATGCTGCCCAAATTCAACACCCTTGGCGATGGCACCTTTCCCAACCCCATGCATGATGACCTCCACGAGGAAGGGGACGTGTCTCATTGCACCATGCTGAAATCTTTTCAATTTGCAAAATATCTGCAGCAGTTTCAAAAGTTGCAGGCGGAATGGAAGGACAAAGTTTCAGCTTGGAGAGAGTAAAAAAAAATTGCCCAATGGCCCAAAAAAAGGGGGACCGAGTCGACACCAAAGTCGACTCGGTCCCCCTTTTTTTGGATAAAGGAAGGTGCCAAGGTTGGAGAGCCTCTCTTTTAAAAATGTGTACTCTTCTGTGAAAACATGCCCAAAAAAACAGGCCCAAATCCGTAACTAATACCTAAGAAGGAACCTTTTGTGTTTTAATTCATGACGTCATGAATGGATGTAAGTATCATGAAAATGAATGGAAGGAAAGGATAGGATGCAAAAGGGTTGAAATATTTTTCAGAAGCAAATAAAGTTTACAACCAATCTCTCTAAAAAAAAAAAAAAAAAAAAAAAAAAAAAAAAAAAAAAAAAAAAAAAAAAAAAAAAAAATTTTTTTTTTTTTTTTTTTTTTTTTTTTTTTTTTTTTTTTTTTTTTTTTTTTTTTTTTTTTTTACAGAGTGAGAAAACTTTTCAGAGTGAGAAAATTTTCAGAGCAAAGAATAGTTTGAGTTTGACTGTAATTTCAAACATGTAGCGTGTCTTTGGCTCGGGGTCAATAGTATTTTCCATTGCATAAAATTGACTCGAACCTTATAATTGGTTGGCTCACCGTGCAACATTTGTTCTTGAAACAAATGATTGTCAGCTTATAAATGTTTGGAGTTTTATGTAGACTTGATACCCAACATTGACATTTACAATAGTATTTTCCATTCATAAAATTGGCTCCAACCTTATAATTGGTTGGCTCACCGTGCAACATTTGTTCTTGAAACAAATGATTGTCAGCTTATAAATGTTTGGGAGTTTTATGTAGACTTGATACCCAACATTGACATTTAGCTTTGGTCAAACATTCTTTGGAATGGAGTGTCCCATCTCGTACGACGACTTTATCCAATTGTTTCACAATAAAATATTTTTCGGGTTCATCAAATAAATAAAAACAATGACAACAACCTGGACCTTTAGTATTTTTGTCTCTACTATAGATGCAATCCGAGATATGAAGCCCATGTTCGTTCTGGACCAACTTGACGGGAAGAGGAAATCTGTTCAAGAGTTCTTGAAATTTCACAATACCCGCTAAACGTAGCAATTTTCGTCTATAAGGCAACAACTGGGAGGTGGGTTCTTGCTGCACACCTGGGATAATCATGTCTTCCAATTGAGAAAGTAACGTTTCTAATGAAGACATGACTCTCAGGAAGGAATGCTTACAATCAGGGAATACAAACAAAACTGTCAAGCTCTTGGCAGATTGAACAGCTCAAAACATTTTCAACCAAACTATTACTCTCTAAAAAAAAAAAAAAAAAAAAAAAAAAAAAAAAAAAAAAAAAAAAAAAAAAAAAAAAAAAAAAAAATTTTTTTTTTTTTTTTTTTTTTTTTTTTTTTTTTTTTTTTTTTTTTTTTTTTTTTTTTTTTTTTTTTTTACAGAGTGAGAAAACTTTTCAGAGTGAGAAACATTTTTAGAGCAAAGAATAGTTTGAGTTTGACTTCAAGTTGTCGAGTGTTTATACCCTACATTCAAGTGACGTCATGCGCAGTAGAATGTTATAGGACTTTTCATTTTTTTTCCAGTGTCTCATTTCTCATGGCCTCGTGCTCGAACCTTCCATCTCGGTCTATTCCAATAGGATCGAGTTCTTTTCGATTCAAACCGTGTGAGTTTCAAGGCTCTCGAGACCCTCCTATGGGGGGTATACTTTAGAATTGTACAGGGTTCGACAGGACTCGTAGCCCACGTCCTACCCTGCGCGACACACGTTCCTAGGTGCCTTAGGAGCCCCACCATGTACCTTTGAATGTTTTGATGGTTCACTCCTTACAGACCCTCCTATGGGGGGTAGGGTCAAATCAATGGGAGGGTTGCCCTCTACTAGCGCGTCTCTTTCATTTGACATGCTGCAAACGCTTCTCGGTTCCATAGAAGCCGAGATTGGTTCGTACCTGCCGAGATTGATTAAGACAATGTTACACCTGTTTTTGAACCCTAGAGACCCTTCTAGGGGGGGTAGGATCTTGTAAGGGGTATCTTTCAAAAGAGCCTTTTATTCCAAACAGATGGATAGGTGACACGATGACCTGAGAGGTCCTGGGGCTGAGCAAGGTCCCGTTCAAGTTTCGCGTGACGCAAAAAGTGACCCGCACTCAAACCACTATAGCACAAAAACCATTCAAGGTGCGACATTGAAACCCAGTTTAAACAATGACCCATCGTATGGGCTATCCGAAAATATAAAAATATATACAAAAAATACAAAAATATCATCATGAAAACAAGTAAAACATTACGTGAATAAAGAGGTCATGCGAGACTCACCGGCCCTTAAGGGGGGCTTACACACAAATTTTGTGGCAAGTGACCCCGAAAAGGGATAGAAGAGATGGAGCTCTATCGAATGACATCAGAATTGGCAAGGGTCGACCACTGGTGCGGGCACTATTCGCTGAAAACTGTTCAAAATACCTTATTTATAGGTCGTAATCCAAAATTATTTCGCTGTTTCGCGCTGCTGGCTGTTGCTATGTCTCACCAGACTAATTAAAAAAAAAAAAAAAAAAAAAAAAAAAAAAAAAAAAAAAAAAAAAAAAAAAAAAAAAAAAAAAAAAAAAAAAAAAAAAAAAAAAAAAAAAAAGCATCCCCCTTAGCAGTTGCTCGACTGAGCTCCGCGAGCGAGGTCCTCCATTTTATATCCAACATTCAAGAGTGACATCACATTGTGCATGCGCAGTAGAGTTTTAAAGGCGCATGCGCAGTAGCATTTTATTGGACTTGTAATTTTTCGCAGCATCAGACTGGTAGTATGGAAGCTTTTCCCATTGGAACGCTATGGAAACAAGTCCAAACCTTCTATCTCGGTAAATTACGGTCGGATCGGGTCCAGACTTTTTCCCTGGGGGGTCATGGGGACCCCCCCTGGTGAACCGGAAGTGGCGATATCTCGGCTCCTATGGGGCCCTCGTAGACGTGTGACCCGTCCAAAGATTCAGAATCGTTTGTAGTTTACAAAACATTCATCGGTTTGGACCTAGACCCCCTGGTTCAGGCACTAGGCTAAAAAAGGCCCTATGACCTACTTTGGATTTGCTCCTCACCTATCCGTCCGATTTTCAAACGGTTGACGTTGTTGGATAGCCCTTCACAGGGACTCTCGATATATACCACGGATCTAGACCTTGGGTCCCGGGTTTCGATCCTAGGCTCCAAACCATTTCGACATTTGAAAGGGACCTTGCTCAGCCCCCACACCCCTCAGGGCGTCGTGTCACCTATCCACGTGTTTGGAATTGCGAGCTCTTTCGAAGGATACCCGTTACAAGATTCTACCCCCCATAGGAGGGTCTGTAGGGTTCCAACACTGGTGTCCACTGGTCTTGAACCCATCTCGGCTTCTATGGATCCCATAAGCTTTTGCAGCATGTCAAATGAAAGAGACGAGCGAGTAGAGGGCAACAGTGTCACTGCTGTGACCCTACCCCCCATAGGAGGGTCTGTAAAGAGTGAAAAAAAACAAAATTCAAAGGTAAATCACGGGGCTCCTAGGGTGCCTATGAACTTGTGTGGCACCTTGTAGGACGTGGGCTTCAAGCCCTGTCGAACCCTGTACAATTCTAAAGTATACCCCCCATAGGAGGGTCTCGAGAGCCTGGAAAAGAACACAGTTTGAATCGAAAATAACTCGACTCGTATGGAGCCGATAAGGGAGGGTGAGCTATCAAAGGGTTGGAGGGCACGAGTAGATGACAAAACGACTCATGGTGTAGGCAGACCCCCCATAGGAGGGTCTACAGAACATGACAACTGGAAATTAAAATGACAATGATAATACACTTGGCACTTGAAGAACAACTTGAGAATCAAACTCAAACAGCTCTGAAAAGATTTCTCACTCTGTAAAAAAAAAAAAAAAAAAAAAAAAAAAAAAAATTTTTTTTTTTTTTTTTTTTTTTTTTTTTTTTTTTTTTTTTTTTTTTTTTAGAGAGAGTAGCTTACATGATTTAGTTTCAAAGGTTTGCTAGGGAACTAGAAAGTTGAGAGATGGCTGAACGAGGTCGAACCAACCTTTTTACTCTATTGTTTTTCCAACGCCATGTATTGGAAGAGATTCTGTCCACTCTTTTTCTTTGCAACAAATCTTTCAATATTTTAATTTCAACTGACATGTTTTGTACTTTAGCGTTCAACTCATATTCTTTTGTTTTCCATTCATATTCTTTTGTTTTCAATTCATATTCTTTTGTTTTCCATTCATATTCTTTTATTTTCAACTCATTTTCTTTTGTTTTGAACTCGTCAAGTTCCTCTTTCAACATGTCATTTTCCTTTTTCAACACATCTTTTTCCCTTTGAATCAAATCCCTTTCCATGAGGTCGTTTCTCGCTTTCATCTCGTTGAGCTTTGGGTCGTTTTTCGCTTTCATTTCATCCATCTTTGACCTTAATATCAGCTTGTGGTCCATGGCACATGCTTGTTTTGTTTTCTTGACTTCATTCATCATATTTTGTTGTTTACGAGACAATACATATACTTCGTCTCTTATGCGTTGAAAGGAACACTCGGCTCCCTGATTTCCCTCCTTGACATACACTATTTTATTATTGTATAGATTCAACTGTAGAGGTGTGCATTCCTCCGTTTCCTCGTAGCGCGGATACAAGGGAATTACACAATTTAAAAATTTCCAACCCGTCACATGGATCGGTACCCCCCATCTTACATTACACCATGGGTCTCGTACACGCTTGGCAACCTTTTCCCAACTGGATACATTTTTACTTCCAAGTTGCTCCCACAATAATTTTTCTATTCCCCCTGGAAAGAGGGTACAGAGAAACGCAATACTGTGCGGGTGCAAGGGTCGATTGATGTGAAAATGCGATCCATGTTGCAGATTGCTTAAATTGTCTGGAATCTCACCCTTGTCACACGACGATTTGGGTTGACTCACGTAGACGATGGTGCGCACCAGATGAAAGGCATTTTTAATCTCGACGCATTTTTTAGCCTGACCGCTCTTGGGAAATTCATACCGAACTTTTCTTTTCCAGACGTCTTCAAACGCACTCTCTTGTTCACACGCTAGAATCATGTGTCGGTGTTGTGTTTTAAATGTCAACCCATCACATAAACACCAAAAGGGTAAAATGACAAATTGATCCCGAATATTTTCCATTTCCCTACAAAATGTATCAAAAATATCATGTTTTACCATCAAGTGAAACCAATTCGAGTCTTTCCTCAAATAACGTTGAATAATACCATAAACATCTTTTCCCAAACCACTGGCTTCCTCAAATTCTATCCCCTCTTCCCACAGGTCGGGTTTCTCAAAAACAGACTCATATAATCGTACAGCATGCGATTGGGGACGACCATACATGTCACGAGGATTGGGTTGAAAGTGTTGACATTCACATGTTTCCACCACCTCTACTTTCTGTGTCTTGTCTGCTATCATTTTATCATTTAAAAGGGCCCCGATAGTTTTGGCATTTGTGACGAATAGCTTCAAACAGGACACCACATGATTCACATTAACGGGAAGATTCTTTTCCCCATGATTCCATTGTCGATGTCCAAAACAAAACACACATTGTTTACGAAAATTCAAACTATGCTCTTTGGAAGCATGTGTAGAATAAAAATGAAGTACTGTCATTTCCTCGTCACATTGTGGGCAACATATGGGATCATTTGAATGGGTATGTAAATGCCTGAAAAAAGTCGAAGAAGATTTATACATGTTTGTTGTGAGTTGTAAATGATTAACGTTTGAATGCTTACAATCAGGGAATACAAACAAAACTGTCAAACTCTTGGCAGATTAAAGAGCTCAAAAAATTTTCAACCAAACTCTTACTCTCTCTTAAAAAAAAAAAAAAAAAAAAAAAAAAAAAAAAAAAAAAAAAAAAAAAAAAAAAAAAAAAAAAAAAAAAAAATTTTTTTTTTTTTTTTTTTTTTTTTTTTTTTTTTTTTTTTTTTTTTTTTTTTTTTTTTTTTTTTTTTTTTTTTTTTTTTTTTACAGAGTGAGAAATCTTTTCAGAGCTGTTTGAGTTTGATTCTCAAGTTGTTCTTCAAGTGCCAAGTGTATTATCATTGTCATTTTAATTTCCAGTTGTCATGTTCTGTAGACCCTCCTATGGGGGGTCTGCCTACACCATGAGTCGTTTTGTCATCTACTCGTGCCCTCCAACCCTTTGATAGCTCACCCTCCCTTATCGGCTCCATACGAGTCGAGTTATTTTCGATTCAAACTGTGTTCTTTTCCAGGCTCTCGAGACCCTCCTATGGGGGGTATACTTTAGAATTGTACAGGGTTCGACAGGGCTTGAAGCCCACGTCCTACAAGGTGCCACACAAGTTCATAGGCACCCTAGGAGCCCCGTGATTTACCTTTGAATTTTGTTTTTTTTCACTCTTTACAGACCCTCCTATGGGGGGTAGGGTCACAGCAGTGACACTGTTGCCCTCTACTCGCTCGTCTCTTTCATTTGACATGCTGCAAAAGCTTATGGGATCCATAGAAGCCGAGATGGGTTCAAGACCAGTGGACACCAGTGTTGGAACCCTACAGACCCTCCTATGGGGGGTAGAATCTTGTAACGGGTATCCTTCGAAAGAGCTCGCAATTCCAAACACGTGGATAGGTGACACGACGCCCTGAGGGGTGTGGGGGCTGAGCAAGGTCCCTTTCAAATGTCGAAATGGTTTGGAGCCTAGGATCGAAACCCGGGACCCAAGGTCTAGATCCGTGGTATATATCGAGAGTCCCTGTGAAGGGCTATCCAACAACGTCAACCGTTTGAAAATCGGACGGATAGGTGAGGAGCAAATCCAAAGTAGGTCATAGGGCCTTTTTTAGCCTAGTGCCTGAACCAGGGGGTCTAGGTCCAAACCGATGAATGTTTTGTAAACTACAAACGATTCTGAATCTTTGGACGGGTCACACGTCTACGAGGGCCCCATAGGAGCCGAGATATCGCCACTTCCGGTTCACCAGGGGGGGTCCCCATGACCCCCCAGGGAAAAAGTCTGGACCCGATCCGACCGTAATTTACCGAGATAGAAGGTTTGGACTTGTTTCCATAGCGTTCCAATGGGAAAAGCTTCCATACTACCAGTCTGATGCTGCGAAAAATTACAAGTCCAATAAAATGCTACTGCGCATGCGCCTTTAAAACTCTACTGCGCATGCACAATGTGATGTCACTCTTGAATGTTGGATATAAAATGGAGGACCTCGCTCGCGGAGCTCAGTCGAGCAACTGCTAAGGGGGATGCTTTTTTTTTTTTTTTTTTTTTTTTTTTTTTTTTTTTTTTTTTTTTTTTTTTTTTTTTTTTTTTTTTTTTTTTTTTTTTTTTTTTTTTTTTTTTTTTTTTTTTAATTAGTCTGGTGAGACATAGCAACAGCCAGCAGCGCGAAACAGCGAAATAATTTTGGATTACGACCGATAAATAAGGTATTTTGAACAGTTTTCA
Source organism: Trichonephila clavata (assembly GCA_019973975.1). Classification (NCBI taxonomy): domain Eukaryota; kingdom Metazoa; phylum Arthropoda; class Arachnida; order Araneae; family Nephilidae; genus Trichonephila; species Trichonephila clavata. Next base: position 10,900 of record BMAO01006025.1, on the reverse strand, counting down.
GCGAATAGTGCCCGCACCAGTGGTCGACCCTTGCCAATTCTGATGTCATTCGATAGATCTCCATCTCTTCTATCCCTTTTCGGGGTCACTTGCCACAAAATTTGTGTGTAAGCCCCCCTTAAGGGCCGGTGAGTCTCGCATGACCTCTTTATTCACGTAATGTTTTACTTGTTTTCATGATGATATTTTTGTATTTTTTGTATATATTTTTATATTTTCGGATAGCCCATACGATGGGTCATTGTTTAAACTGGGTTTCAATGTCGCACCTTGAATGGTTTTTGTGCTATAGTGGTTTGAGTGCGGGTCACTTTTTGCGTCACGCGAAACTTGAACGGGACCTTGCTCAGCCCCAGGACCCTCAGGTCATCGTGTCACCTATCCATCTGTTTGGAATAAAAGGCTCTTTCGAAAGATACCCCTTACAAGATCCTACCCCCCTAGAAGGGTCTCTAGGGTTCAAAAACAGGTGTAACATTGTCTTAATCAATCTCGGCAGGTACGAACCAATCTCGGCTTCTATGGAACCGAGAAGCGTTTGCAGCATGTCAAATGAAAGAGACGCGCTAGTAGAGGGCAACCCTCCCATTGATTTGACCCTACCCCCCATAGGAGGGTCTGTAAGGAGTGAACCATCAAAACATTCAAAGGTACATGGTGGGGCTCCTAAGGCACCTAGGAACGTGTGTCGCGCAGGGTAGGACGTGGGCTACGAGTCCTGTCGAACCCTGTAATACCATTGGGAATACCCCCCATAGGAGGGTCTCGAGAGCCTTGAAACTCACACGGTTTGAATCGAAAAGAACTCGATCCCATTGGAATAGACCGAGATGGAAGGTTCGAGCACGAGGCCATGAGAAATGAGACACTGGAAAAAAAATGAAAAGTCCTATAACATTCTACTGCGCATGACGTCACTTGAATGTAGGGTATAAACACTCGACAACTTGAAGTCAAACTCAAACTATTCTTTGCTCTAAAAATGTTTCTCACTCTGAAAAGTTTTCTCACTCTGTAAAAAAAAAAAAAAAAAAAAAAAAAAAAAAAAAAAAAAAAAAAAAAAAAAAAAAAAAAAAAAAAAAAAAAAAAAAAATTTTTTTTTTTTTTTTTTTTTTTTTTTTTTTTTTTTTTTAGAGAGTAATAGTTTGGTTGAAAATGTTTTGAGCTGTTCAATCTGCCAAGAGCTTGACAGTTTTGTTTGTATTCCCTGATTGTAAGCATTCCTTCCTGAGAGTCATGTCTTCATTAGAAACGTTACTTTCTCAATTGGAAGACATGATTATCCCAGGTGTGCAGCAAGAACCCACCTCCCAGTTGTTGCCTTATAGACGAAAATTGCTACGTTTAGCGGGTATTGTGAAATTTCAAGAACTCTTGAACAGATTTCCTCTTCCCGTCAAGTTGGTCCAGAACGAACATGGGCTTCATATCTCGGATTGCATCTATAGTAGAGACAAAAATACTAAAGGCCCAGGTTGTTGTCATTGTTTTTATTTATTTGATGAACCCGAAAAATATTTTATTGTGAAACAATTGGATAAAGTCGTCGTACGAGATGGGACACTCCATTCCAAAGAATGTTTGACCAAAGCTAAATGTCAATGTTGGGTATCAAGTCTACATAAAACTCCCAAACATTTATAAGCTGACAATCATTTGTTTCAAGAACAAATGTTGCACGGTGAACCAACCAATTATAAGGTTGGAGCCAATTTTATGGAATGGAAAATACTATTGTAAATGTCAATGTTGGGTATCAAGTCTACATAAAACTCCCAAACATTTATAAGCTGACAATCATTTGTTTCAAGAACAAATGTTGCACGGTGAGCCAACCAATTATAAGGTTCGAGTCAATTTTATGCAATGGAAAATACTATTGACCCCGAGCCAAAGACACGCTACATGTTTGAAATTACAGTCAAACTCAAACTATTCTTTGCTCTGAAAATTTTCTCACTCTGAAAAGTTTTCTCACTCTGTAAAAAAAAAAAAAAAAAAAAAAAAAAAAAAAAAAAAAAAAAAAAAAAAAAAAAAAAAAAAAAAAAAAAAAAAAATTTTTTTTTTTTTTTTTTTTTTTTTTTTTTTTTTTTTTTTTTTTTTTTTTTTTTTTTTTTTTTTTTTTTTTTTTTTTTTTTTTTTTTAGAGAGATTGGTTGTAAACTTTATTTGCTTCTGAAAAATATTTCAACCCTTTTGCATCCTATCCTTTCCTTCCATTCATTTTCATGATACTTACATCCATTCATGACGTCATGAATTAAAACACAAAAGGTTCCTTCTTAGGTATTAGTTACGGATTTGGGCCTGTTTTTTTGGGCATGTTTTCACAGAAGAGTACACATTTTTAAAAGAGAGGCTCTCCAACCTTGGCACCTTCCTTTATCCAAAAAAAGGGGGACCGAGTCGACTTTGGTGTCGACTCGGTCCCCCTTTTTTTGGGCCATTGGGCAATTTTTTTTTACTCTCTCAAAGCTGAAACTTTGTCCTTCCATTCCGCCTGCAACTTTTGAAACTGCTGCAGATATTTTGCAAATTGAAAAGATTTCAGCATGGTGCAATGAGACACGTCCCCTTCCTCGTGGAGGTCATCATGCATGGGGTTGGGAAAGGTGCCATCGCCAAGGGTGTTGAATTTGGGCAGCATCTCCAAGCATACGGTGACGAGTCCCAACTCTTTAAACATTTTTTGCTGTTTGGAGCTTTTCACGACAATGAGACCTCCTGGGTCCACCATGCCCCTCACGCAATAGGGTAGGTAGTCTACAGGCACACTCTTGGGCAAGGGACGTACCAGACGAAGACGAGCGTTTTTGCAGGCATTGTATCGCATGTCTCGGGGCGTGGAGTCGAATCCGTCATGGTTGACGGTAATGCAGAGCACTTGAGGATCACTGCCATTCTTGGGAAGGGTGGCAATAGACAACTCGATGGGCACTGGCTTGCCCTGGTGGAGAAAGTAGTTGGCATGAGCAAAATAGATAGACATGCTTCTGAAAAAGAATGATTCTGCTGGCTGGCTTTATATAGGGTCGAGGAGCGTGACGTCAACTGGCATCCCATATTCCAAGGCCTTGCGATGCGAGCGTTCCACGTGAGGTTCCAACGCCCGTTTCCAAGCTGGGGGCATGACCAGGCGCCAAGGAAGGGGGTCGTCTCGATGCATTTCCCAATCATCCAACCACGTTAATAGTCTCACGTACACCTCCGCTAGGCGCGTGCAGTTTGTGAGATTCAACGTATAGGCCTCCTTATTGTGAGGTTGATGGGCTTCCCAAACTCGGCGAGACGGGGGACGACCCAGTTGAAAGAATCTCAACTGGACGCCTGGATCCCACGTCAAATCCAAATGACTGGTAAACACGACCACGGTCTTTCCAAACGACCGAGGCACGTGCACCCCGAAATTGGGTTCAAAGAGGATGGTGTAAGGATAGTCGTGCTCGTAATACGTGACTCGATCGGGCCAGCGACCCAAATTACCAAACACGATCGTCGTGCGGTGTCGACACTGGTCCAATAAATGTTGGATCATTCTGACACAAAGAGACTTGCTTTTTTAAAAAATTATACTTTTTGTTGGACACGGGTCCAATAAAGGTTGTATCATCAGACACAAAGAAGGAGACTTGTTTTTAAAACAATTATACTTTTTGTTTGCAACGGGTCCAATAAATGTTTGGACACAAAGAAGGAGACGTTTTTTAAAAAATAATCATTTTTTTATTGATCATACTCTACAAGATAGATTCAGAGGTTGTATGGCTTTAAATCCAACAGAAGGTCGGATACAAGGGGAGAGTTTGGGCATTGACAAGTCCAGGGGCTCCATCGCCATATCGTGTTCAAAAGTCTCCAGGAAGGTGATGAGTTCATTGTTTTCATCAAAGAACGAGGGCACCAGGTGGAGCACCGAGGTTCGGGTCCAGAAAAGGACGTTAGGAGTTGGTCGAGCCAAGCAGCTTCGGGCTCTGGAGAGATGAGCTCAGGTTCTGGAATCTGCACAGGTGGCGGAGAGATGAGCTCAGGTTCTGGAATCTGCACAGGTGGCGGAGAGATGAGCTCAGTTCTGGAATCGCTCAGGTTCTGGAATCGGCTCAGGTTCTGGAATCTGCACAGGTGGCGGAGAGAGGAGCTGAGGTTCTGGAATCTGCACAGGTTGAGGATAGAGTAGCTCAGGTTGTGGAATCTGCACAGGTGGCGGATAGAGTAGCTCAGGTTGTGGAATCTGCACAAGTCTCTGGATGCATCCTCGTTTCTTGGAGGGGCGCGTCTCCTCCCCCGATCGCTTCAGTCCAAGCACTGGGGTCGGAGGCGGTAGCTTGTAGGCGGTTTGATCCAACGTTTTTTTTTTTCGAAAATCTCCCAGGTGAAATCCCTTCTGAAGAGCTGAGGGAGCAGGGATTCGGGGATCAGGTCCAGACCCAAAACGGTTTTTTGAACCGTCAACAGCAAATAGTGGGTTCCCGCCGGGATCGGATAGGCCGTGTGTGGCTCCAAGATGGTCCGATGGTAGAGCATTTGGTCGTAGGGCTCGAAACTCTTCTCGTTCACGTTGGGTCGGGCTCGACACTGGAGACTGGAAGGGGGCAGTTCGTAGAGCAGCAGGGGCACGTGCGTCGTTTGAATGAAATGCACTTGTCCGGGGTGCACCGTTCTCAACCCAAAGGTAAAGTCTTTTTTCACAAAAAACAGGTTGCCATAAATGTACACCATCCTCTTGTCGGTATTTTTGAGCAAACGATCTGGATTTTTCAAGAGGCTTTTGGACACTTTTTCCCACAGGATCGCGTTGGGTCGAAATTCGTTGACGTGCTTGGCTTCCAGCACGGCCCGCTTGAAATTGTCCATCAACGTCTTTTGGTGGTACCACGGATCTTGGCGAAATAAGGTAAACACGCGTTTGGCGTGAGGCTCCTGGTAGAGGATGCCCGCTCGCACCTGGCCTTGTTGAGCGGCATATTCCAACGCATCGGGTTTCTCGGGCAGCGTCACGGGCACCACGGTGGAGGAGAGGTGCTCTGGGAAGGCATCCATGCTGCAAACTGACGAGAAGCGTCGACCCGCGTCCTCCTTTTATAGACGTGTTAGGCCGGATGCGAGTGAAAAATGGGGTTGAGAGGTTGGTGGAGTATGGAACACATGCCTTGCACGGCAATCCAGCGATGACATTGCGTCTGGTGGCAAAAGGGACATTCGCCTCGTGCATGGGATTTCAAGAGCATGACGGGGATGCGTTTGAAAGGACTGAAAGCGCTCCATTTTGCTTGAATGTCTTTAAAATCTTGCTTGGAACGAGAATCGGTCACACAGAGGGTGCCGACATTGAGATAATGTAAAGAGTTGAACACTTTATGCGCCTCGACGCGATCCGAAGCATACGAGACGACCCCGTTGGTGAGCGTGAAACCATGGTCTCGGAGACACAACACGGCCAGACCGTGCGTATGGAAAAAGACTTGAGCGTGGTGCTGGGGAAATCGATAAGCATAAGGAGGGCGTCGTCGAGACGAAGAGAAACGACGTCGTCGAGGGTCTTGGGGAGAGTTTAGTTTTGGGGGCTCATGAGAAGACTCTGGGTGTGAAGGAGAACCCATGGAGGGCAAAGGGGAACCAGGGTCGGATAACAGGCTCAACACATTGTCCGGGTCGGTCATGTTGAAAAAGAGAAGCTGCAAATTTTGTGCTCTGAAATGTAATCTGTCAAGTGTTTGCTTTTAAACATTCTCTCTAAAAAAAAAAAAAAAAAAAAAAAAAAAAAAAAAAAAAAAAAAAAAAAAAAAAAAAAAAAAAAAAAAAAAAAAAAAAAAAATTTTTTTTTTTTTTTTTTTTTTTTTTTTTTTTTTTTTTTTTTTTTTTTTTTTTTTTTTTTTTTTTTTTTTTTTTTTTTTTTTTATAAGGATAAATTAATTTCTTGTCTAGCTAGAGTTTTTCTCTTCTTGTGCTGCGTGGACTCTGTGTTCTTTTCAAGTTTAAAAGCCTTCTACCACCCCCTCATTTCATTTACTCGTCTAGTGTAGTGTGCTTTGAAATTTTGTTTCTTTTCAATCTATCGTGTCCGACCATGTCTGCTGTTTCGGATGCATGTTATTGTGAACAAGATTGTTTAGTGTGTTCTCGGGGAAAAGAGTCCCCTCATGATTGTGTGATTCACGTTTTATTGAAATCGATGGTGTTTCAAGAACGAGTGATGCGCGGTGAACCCACCGAAGCACGATTGAAAGAAATTTTAGAGATTGGACAACACTATTTACCCCGGGCCATGCATTGGACGGACGAAAATAGTAAACGTTGGCAAAGGATGTATGACGAGATCCAGAGTGGGTTTCCCAAACCCTCTGTCGGAAGCGAATAAAGTTTAAAAGATTTGTCAGAAGCACATAAAATTTGAAAAATCTCGCAAACAAAGTTTGAAATATCTTTCAGAAGGAAAGTTTGAAATATTTGTCAGACGCACATAACATTTGAAATATCTTTCAGACGTACATAACATTTGAAATATCTTTCAGAAGCAAAAATAAAGTTTAAAACATCTTTCAGAAGCAAAAATAAAGTTTAAAACATCTTTCAGAAGCAAATAAAGTTTAAAACATTTATCAGATGCAAATAAAGTTTACAACCAATCTCTCTAAAAAAAAAAAAAAAAAAAAAAAAAAAAAAAAAAAAAAAAAAAAAAAAAAAAAAAAAAAAAAAAAAAAAAAAAAAAAAAAAAAAATTTTTTTTTTTTTTTTTTTTTTTTTTTTTTTTTTTTTTTTTTTTTTTTTTTTTTTTTTTTTTTTTTTTTTTTTTTTTTAGAAAGATTGGAGAGTGTTTAAAAAGGTTGAGCCTTTCACTCGAGCTTTCATTTGGTTTGCTCTGTTGTCAACATTTCTTATTCTCTTCATGATGACCTCGTTCGATTCTCTCCTGGGTGAATTGGAAAAAAAATTTCTCCCAGGTTTGCGAGACAACGTCTCACGCTGGTCGTCTTATAGACGACGCTTGCAACGTTTAGCGGGTATTGTGAAATTTCAACAACTCGCGACCCACTTTCCCATTCCCGTCCAGGTGGTCTTGAGCGAGCATGGATTCCATCTTTCCGATTGTGTCTATAGTGCAGATGCCTGCACGGAAGGACCCGACACTTGCCATTGTTTTAATGTCTTTGACGCCCCCGAACACTATTTTATCGTGAAACGCTTCAATCATGTCGTCGTACGGGACGGGTCTTTACACTCGCTCGAATGTTTGACACGAGCTCACTGTCAATGTTGGAGACAGGGCCCCGTGGATCCTACTCTTTCTGCCACCTTGAAAGGGCTTCCGGCGGGACCGGAGATGATGCCATCCATTTTGAAAGAACGGACATGACCCTCACAGGATCTTCCTCCTGTCTAGCCAATCCAAAAGCACTTTCTGCGCGTCGCTCTTCTCTCAAAAGCACGATTCGGACGCCTTTTTGCCTCATACGAGACAATGGAGTCTGACAAAGCCTTTCAAATCTACCTGGCGAATACCACGAGGCCCATTTGGCCGAGTACATTACTTTTATGATGCAGTTTCGAGCCCAGTTACAGACTCTCACTCCGTCCGACGTCATTGCTCTTTCCCCCGTGGACCTGGGAGACCTTTTACGAAAAGTGTTGCCCCATCCCGAGCCCATCGACGACCTGCCCACCTTTGAATGTCTCACCTCTTCTGAACCTTCCGAACTTTACAGTGATTACCTCGAACAGCAGGCGGCCCAAGGCAAGGGGGCCTTTCTGCAAGCTCTGTGGACGGTCTTGGCCCTTCCCAAATTGTATCGATTGGCGTACAAGGCCTGGAGGCGACATGGACCTCAACCGTTGGCCCCTTGGATTCTCTTGGCTCAAGCCGTCTTGGATGGCTGTTTTGCACTCAAATGGCCCGAAAGCGTCTTCCAAATACCCGAGACGTGTTCCATCTGTCTGAGTCCGATGCATTGGCCAGAAAAGACGCATTGTGGCCATGTATTTCACATGCGGTGTTTACTGCAACACCTGGAGGTGAGGAATACCTGTCCTCTCTGCAGGGCGCCCAACCCCATACGAGCAGCCTCGTAGAGGAGGGGGATTCCCCAGAAAAATGGGAGATGGATGACTGGAAAGGAGCATAGCTCGGGACCAGTCATTCATCTCCCATTTTTTTGGGCTACTCTCAGAGTCAAGGTTGGAAACGACAAGAAAAAAACTCTGACACAATTGTTGGAACATTGTGCAAGACCAATAAAATGTGAAAGATGAAAAGCAAATCAGGGTGACATTCCATATAGTATACAAATTGAGGGTTTGGAACAGCCATGGGAGAATGTTTGCTGGAGCTCGGGACCAGGAATCATTCTTCCATTGGGGGGGTTTGGAAACGACAAGAAAAAAAAAACTCTGACACATTGATTCAGACTGTGGCTGGAACATTGTGTGTAAGATTCACAATGGAAGGTTGACACATTTTTTGAGACTGTCCCTGGAACATTGTGTAAGATTCACAATGGAAGGCTAATAAAATAAAATATCGCAAAAGCCAAAAAAAGAATGTGAGGCAAGTTTAAAATATCTTTTAGGAGCTTGACAACCAAACTCTTGGCAGAGCTCAAAAAGTTTAAAACATTCTACCTCTCTAAAAAAAAAAAAAAAAAAAAAAAAAAAAAAAAAAAAAAAAAAAAAAAAAAAAAAAAAAAAAAAAAAAAAAAAAAAAAAAAAAAAAAATTTTTTTTTTTTTTTTTTTTTTTTTTTTTTTTTTTTTTTTTTTTTTTTTTTTTTTTTTTTTTTTTTTTTTTTTTTTTTTTTTTTTTAGAGAAGCTTACATGATTTAGTTTCAAAGGTTTGCTAGTAAACTCGAAAGTTGAGAGATGGCTGAACGAGGTCGAACCAACCTTTTTACACTATTGTTTTTCCAACGCCATGTATTGAAAGAAATTCTATCCACTCTTTTTCCTTGCAACAAATTTTTCAATATTTTATTTTCAACTGACATGTTTTGTACTTTAGCGTTCAACTCATATTCTTTTGTTTTCAACTCATATTCTTTTATTTTCCATTCATATTCTTTTGTTTTCCATTCATATTCTTTCATTTTCCATTCATATTCTTTTGTTTTCCACTCGTCAAGTTCCCTTTTCAACACGTCTTTTTCCCTTTGAATCAAATCTCTTTCCTCGGCTCCCTCCTCGACCTACACTATTTTATTATCGTATAGATTCAAATGCAGAGGTTCCTCCGTTTCCTCGTAGCGCGGATACAAGGGAATCACACAATTTAAACATTTCCAGCCCGGATCGGACATTATACCATGGGTCCCGTACACGCTTGGCAGCCCAACATTTTTATTTCCCACAGTCATTTTTCTATTCCCCCTGGAAAGAGGGTACTGAGAAACGCAATACTATACGGGTGCAAGGGTCGATTGATGTGAACATGAGACGCTTAAATTGTCAGGACCCTGGTCACACGAGGGTCCACTCACGTAGACGAGGGTTCGCATCTCACGCCAAGAGGGCAACGTCGTGAGATGGCTCGCCTCCCATGTTCCAACAACACCCCTATTGGAATGATTCTCTGTCTTTTCTCGACATACCAACGTTGTAATGCCTACACTTTATAGGTCGCTGCTTTCCCCCAGCTTGACTAGTCTCATTGTCCCTCCCTGACCTACCTCCATGACATGGGTCGTTGCCCAGCGGGACAAGTCTCCATTTCATTTGTCCCCTCATCCAGGATGAAACTTTTTTTGTTCTCGCGCCCCATATTTTTTTCAGAGGAAAAAATTTTCAATCAACACACCCCAAGGGACACGATTCTGACCTCCTTTCCAAAAAGGTCGTTTTCCATTTTCAATCATTTTTGGAAAGGGTCACGGTGCTCGACTATTTTTTCGACCGACTGTATGGAATCTATGGTAAGGACTGTAAAACGAAAGGCGCTTCCGATTTTACAGTGATTGCCATAGGTGTATGGTAGAGCGGTCAAAGCACCGGGGCCCCTGGAATCCATCTCCTGAAAACGTTGCCCTGCCTCCATTTCATGTTTCGCTGCTTTCACCCCCCGCTTCACCAGTCTCCCTTTCCTTTGCCCCCCGGAAACGCCTCCATTCCCCCCTGACAAGTCTCCATTTCATTTGTGGCTCACCCCCCGTTTTCAATCATTCGTCTGGGTTGAAACTTTTTATTTTCTCGCGTCCCTCCAAAATATTTTTTCGGAGGAATTTGAAAAATTTTCGATAAGCATATTGAACTGCTTTCTAGGGATACTTTGAGGGATACTTTGATGGGAGCATAAAACGCAACAAAAGGGACAAAATGCATGCAAAAGAGCCCTTGGAAGGTGAATTTCGACGTTCAGACCAACTTTGAGGATACTTTGATGGGAGCATAAAACGCAACAAAAGGGACAAAATGCATGCAAAAAGAGCCCTTGGAAGGTGAATTTCGACGTTTAGACCAACTTTGTTTCATAGGTGGATGGGAGCATAAAATGCAACAGGAGGGTAAAAAGAAGATGAAAAGGGGACAAAATTCATACAAAAAGAGCCAGGTGGACTTGAAACAGGAGAGTGAGCCGTGGGACTCTCAATGCGGGGGAGGGGAAAAAGAGATGGGATGGATTCAAAAAGAGCCGTGGACCACGGGAGGGGATTCTACAAAAGGAGCTAGGGGAGGGAGACTCTGAAGAGAGGATTCGACAAAAAGAGCCGTGGGACCACAACGTAGGGGACGCAAAGGGATGTGAGCAATATCATGGAGAGAGGAATATTTCTAGGATTCTTTTTTCAAATGGAAACATCTTTTAGGGGAGTGAACTATTCAAACGAAACGAGTGTAGGGGAAATGGCTAAAGAGAAGCGCATCAAAGGGGAGCAGCATTGGGAGTCAAGTGAACAAAGACTTGAATGGGAGGCAGGGGGGG
>BMAO01006024.1:0-23804 GCA_019973975.1 Trichonephila clavata | reverse complement strand
GTGAAGAATACTAAACCTGATGCAGTGGCAGCATGTTCCAGCTTGGATTTTTTTATGAGTGAACGCGTAAACAAATTCAGGATTCTGCTGTGAAATGCCCCCACGACGTGGCATGCAGGTGCTGAATCTTTCAGCATGCCCGGCTCCTGTTACTTCCTTTCGGGGAAGAGGGCTCGGTTCATGGCCTCCTGGTATTTGTGGTGCTTTGCCGAGACAACCGTTGCGACTCGGAAAAAGCACTCGATAGGGCTTGCTCTGCTTTATTTGCTGCTCTACCCTTAAACATTCTATATGCACTTTTGAAACAGAGACAGAGGAGAGAATCATTCCCTTTTGAAGTGTATATATGTGTTTCTTTTCAGGTGCTGGATACAAGAAATAAAATTTTTTATTGTGTATGGTCCAAATTATTGGGTAATGTTTTCTAGCGGTCTGGAGTTTTGGGTGGTTTCCTCCAGATGTAACGTGCATAGCGCTAGAATTTTCGTAAAAGTCCTCGCCAGAGGCATCTCACACGTCGTGTCAAATAAAATGGTGTGTACAAATGTTTCAAACAAAACAAAATGGTGTTTAAATGGTTTCAAACAAACAAAATGGTGTTTCAAACAAAACAAAATGGTATTCAAACAAATTGGTACTATGGTTTCAAACAAATAGTGTTTTAAACAAAACAAATGGTATTCAAACAAACAAAATGTATTATGGTTTCAAACAAAATGGTGTTTAAAATGGTATTTCAAACAAATTGGTACTATGGTTTCAAACAAATTGGTGTTTCAACAAAACAAAATGGTATTTCAAACAAATTGGTGTTCAAAAACAATATACTGGTGTTACAAATACAAATGGTGTACAAACAAAATGGTATTATGATGTCAAACAAAACAACTGGTGTTACAAATACAAATGATATTATGGTTTCAAACAATAATTTTGAATAAAACATATCATGTTCTTGAGAAATATCATGTATTTAATATGTTCTTTTGTGGCACTTAATGCAAACTCGTTTTTTTGAAATCCGCTTCCGTCTGTGGCACTTAATGCAAACTCGTTTTATTGAAATCCGCTTCCGTCTTGTTGCACTTAATGCAAACTATTTTCATTAAGACCGCTTCCGTCTTGTGGCACTTAATGCAAACTCGTTTTATTGAAATCCGCTTCCGTCTTGTTGCACTTAATGCAAACATTTTCATTAAAGACCGCTTTCGTCTTGTGGCACTTAATGCAAACTCGTTTTATTGAAATCCGTTCCGTCTTGTGGCACTTAATGCAAACTCTTTACCGAAATCCGTTTCCGTCTTGTGGCACTTAATGCAAACTCGTTTTTTACCGAAATCGAACGCTCGCTTTGTATTTTTTACCGAAATCCGCTTCCGTCTTGTGGCACTTAATGCAAACTCGTTTTTTACCGAAATCCGCTTTCCGTCTTGTGGCACTTAATGCAAACTCATTTTTTACGAAATCCGCTTTCCGTCTTGTGGCACTTAATGCAAACTCGTTTTTTACCGAAATCCGCTTTCCGTCTTGGGCACTTAATGCAAACTCATTTTTTACCGAAATCCGCTTTCGTCTTGTGGCACTTTATGCAAACTCTTTTGTCAAAATCCGCTTTCGTCTTGTGGTACTTGATCCAAACTCGGTTTTATCGAAATCCGTTTCCGTTTTGTAGCACTTTGCACATTCTCATACCAAACTCTAATTTCGTGTTACATCCTCCAACATTGGTTTAAACAAATAATACAATGGAGTGGGTTTCTCCTGAAACAAATGGAAATGGTGTAAGTAAAAACACATTGTGTCTTTTCAAACAACAACTGACGAAACAAAACAAAGGTGTGTGCCAATTCCAACATAAAAAAGTGTGTTTGAAACGACACAGTGAATGCAGTGGTGGGTCGTGGAGGGGCATTCACAAAAATAAAAATATTTTCATTGTGTGTTTGAAACAAACCAAATACAAAAGGTGTGTTTGAACAACCAAATACAAAAGGTGTGTTTGAAACACAATACAAAAGGTGTGTTTGAAACAAATACAAAAGGTGTGTTTGAAACAAATACAAAAGGTGTGTTTGAAACCATACAAAAGGTGTGTTGAAACAATACAAAGGTGTGTGAACAAACAAATTACAAAAGGTGTGTTGAAACAAACAAATACAAAAGGTGTGTTTGAAACAAACAAATACAAAAGGTGTGTTTGAAACTTAAAAGTGAATGCAGTGGTGGTCGATGGGCATTCACAAAAATAAAATTTTTATTGTTTGTTCAAACGAAAAACAAAAGGTGTGTTTGAAACAAAGAAACACAAAATGTGTTTGAAACATGAAAATGAATGCAGACATGGGGCATTCACAAAAATAAAATTAATTTTACTGTGTGTTTAAACCCCAAAAACAAAAGGTGTGTTTGAAACATAAAAATGAATAAGTAAAGAGTAAAACAAAATCTCTGTGTGCAAACCTATTTGTAAATGAAAAAGTAAAAGTACAGTCAACCCTGTTCTCTACAAGTAAAAAAAAAATTTTTTTTTAGTGGGTGCCTTTTATAAACTTACAACCTTTCTCCACAACCATCATCTCATTTGCTTGTCCAGTTTATGGTGCCGTTTCAAAGTTTACTTGAAATTTTATTTTCATTTTCAATTTATCCTGCTAGATTATGCCAGTCGTTTCCGTTCCATGCTTTTGTCGACGAGATTATTTAGTGTGTGGTCGGAGAGAAGAACCACTCCATGATTGTGCGATTCACTTTTTATTGGATTCGATGGTGTTTGAAGAACACGAGTTGTACGGTGAGCCCACCGAATTGAGATTGGAGCAAATTTTACAGAATGGAAAAGTTTATTTACCCGAGCCATGCACATGACGGATGAAAACAGCAAACGTTGGCAAGAATGTACCACTTTATCAAAGGTGGTGGTTGGAGATACTTAACAACCTCATAATGTACAGTAAAGCATTGAAAACATTTCCAACACCCTTGCCAAGATGTAAAATAAAATGTAGACAACGTTGTGTGTAAAAAAAAAAATTTTTTTTTTACACAACGTTGTCTACATTTTTTTTTCTTCTGATGGAGAGTATAAAAGCTCCACTGCTTTCCGTTGCTCCTCACACACGCTCAGTGTTTCCTCGAGTCAACATGTGGTTCAAACTGCTTTTGCCCAATCAACACTATCCGTTGGCTGCCATGGTGGGACGAGATGGCAAGCTCTACTTTCGACTGGTCGACGTTGGAGCACTGTTGGGTCGATACAAAGTGTACGAATTTGAAAAACGTTACGACAACCTGGTAATTCAAGGCAAGGATGTGCTGCCGCCTTACAAACGCTATCCAATCATGACTCAAAAGTCTAAACTCGTGACTCCCGATGTCGTCTTTAGCATTTTGGAGGCCGAACTCTCGTCGTTGGCCGAGAGTTTTGCCTCCAGTCTCCAAATGGGCTTTGCTTTGGTAGAGAATCCAGGCAACCTCTTTGTGGAAAGCTACAAAACCTCGCCCGTCTTGCAGGTTCAACACTCTCCCATCCCCGATTCCATCTTGGTGAGGAAATGGATCCAAGACTTTATTCAAAAGGTGCAGGACATGCGTCAGATGCAATCCCAAAACGCTTCCAAGACGGCATCTTTGAAGATGGCGTTTTTGAGGGCTGGTGTAAAAAGGAAGCCTTCTCAGGAACGTGCAACAGCTGAAAGTGCCTCTCCACCTGAGAGAATTCCTACACCCTTTGTTGAAAGTGCCTCTCCACCTGAGAACATTCCTACACCACTTGTTGAAAGTGCCTCTCCACCTGAGAGAATTCCTACACCACTTGTTGAAAGTGCCTCTCCACCTGAGAAATTCTACACCACTTGTTGAAAGGCTCTCCACCTGAGAAAATTCCTACACACCCTGCTAAAAGTGTCTCTCCACCTGCTAAAAGTGCCTCTCCACCTGCTAAAAGTGCCTCTCCACCTGCTAAAAGTGTCTCTCCACCGGCTAAAAGACGTGGAATCCTTACCCGAGAGACCAGTCACACCTTTGGAGAGGGTGGATCCCTCTGTTTTGATGACTGGAGCCCATGTCGAGGTGACATCCCGCCTGCCTACTCCACCTCTGATGACTCGATGCAACAAGAGTACCCAGGCCTATTCTTCCCACCTGGAGCTTGGCAAGAGAGTCTTGGAACAACCACCCTTCTTTCCCAATAAAAAACTCGCTATCCAACCAAAGACCCCTGCTCAACCAATCCATACCATTGTTTTGTTTGTGCCCGACCATCATCCTATGTTGAAATCCGGTATGTGTCGATTCATCCTTCAACTCCATCCTGTAAAGAATGTCAATAAATAATTGTTTTTATTGTAATGATGCGTCTGTTTTCTTTCCTACCAAAAAAAGGGGAGTTTGGGCTTTGGCCCATTCTCCCCTTTTTTTGGTTTATATGAGATGCCAAGGTTGGATGATGACATGGACCTTTTGCCTCTTGAAAGGTGACCCCCTTTCATCCTTGGGAATCCTTATCAAAACAATCGACCAATCAGAAACCACTTCCTCCTTCTCTCGACTATAAAAGCAGGGCTCAGACGCTCTCTGCTTCATTTATTCCTGAGACATGGAAGACGAGAAAGCTTTCACACTTTATCTGGCCAAGTACCAGGAGGTTAATCTTGGAGACTACATTACCTTTATGATTAATTTTCGAAAGTGCCTGCAGACCATGATGCCCTCTGACATCATAACGGTCGAGTCCATCCACGATGTAACCGTTGCTGAACTGCTACAAAAGGTGTTGCCCGATTACGAGCCCCGTGACCTGCCCACCTTTGAATGTGTTTTGTATGCAGAACCGGCCCACTTGAACAGCGATTACTTGGAGGAGGAGGCTGCCAAAAAGGAAAAGGGGCCTTTCTACAAGCCCTTTGGACTAGTTTGGCGAAACCGAAACTGTATCACTTGGCCTACAAGGCGTGGAGGAGACACGGTCCCCAACACCTGATCGCCTGGACCCACTTGGCTCAAGCAGTGTTGGATGGGTGCTATGGATTGAAATGGCCCGAGAGCGTGTTTCAAGTACCAGATTCATGTGCCATCTGTCTGAGTCCCATGCACTGGCCGAAAGAACGCATTGTGGTCACCTGTTCCACATGCGTTGCTTGTTGCAACATCTGGACGTGCAAAACACCTGTCCTCTCTGCAGGGCACCCAATCCATTGAGAGAACCCGACCTTTAAAGGTAGACATTGTGTTGAGCCCCAGAAAAATGGGAGAATGATTACTGGAAAGGAGCATAGCTCGGGACCAGTAATCATTCTCCCATTTTTTTGGGTCAATAAATATGCCAAGGTTGGAACCTAGGGAATATAACACTTGCAAAAAATGACGCTACCCTCTCTCAAAATAATACCTTTGCTAGCAGAACAAGTCTCTTTTCCAGCCAAGGTTGAAAGTAATACTTACGAAAACATTTAAACTCTCACAAAATAATACTTTGGCTAGCAGCTCAAGTCTCTTTTCAAGCCAAGGTTGAATTGAAAGTGTTACTCATGAATCCTTTTTAAATCCTACCAGTCTTGAAATTCCATATCAGTTGCATCGACCAATCAGAAGCCTTCTCCCTGCTATAAAAGCGAGGCACTCGAGGCGAGAGAGCTCATTCATTCCTCACGATGCGAGACGATTTAGCGTTTGCACACTGCCTGGTCAAGTATTCGTCCCCCGATTTCGGGGACTTTGCTGCCTTTTTAAAAGAATTCCGGAATCGTCTGAATGCTTTACCCATTCCAGAGGTGTTGACGGTGCAGGCCTTTCGACGCCATTTCCACGACCTCGATGCCTTGTGCAACGTTCTCTGTCCTTCGGGGGAATCTGGAAAATTGCGCTCTCTGCCCTTTCTCTGCGCTGTCGAAACTTTCACATCCGAGGACCTTGTGCTCCACAAGATGGCTGAAAGGGGTCACGGCGCCTACATTCGGGGCATTTGGACAGAATGTATGAAACCCGATCTGTACCGAAAGGCGACCGTGGCCTGGTCTTATGGGGGCTCGCAGGATTTGGAACAATGGGTGACGCTGGGTCATACGGCTCTGCAACTTTTGTACAGTGCTCCCTTTCCAGATCCCGTGTTTGGCATGCCTGAAAAATGTCCCATTTGCCTGGAGAACATGCATTTCCCCCTCACGACCGAATGTGGTCACATGTTTCACAAAGCATGTTTGGAGCGGACCCAGAGTCCCACCTGCCCCCTGTGTAGGCAGACTGTTTGAACTTTGAATGTCAAACCCAAAAAAATGGAAAGGATGTGCTCAGCACGTCCTTTCTATTTTTTTGGGTCCCTCCTCTCACCAACGTTGGAAAGTTTGATGTGGAACTGTTGAGAGAATCATTTGTCCATCTGCCATTGAAATGATTTTTTATGTTTTGCAAGAAACAATCATTTCACCTGTATTTTATTTATTTTACCTGTATTTTATTAAATTATTTTTATTTTTGATTCATTTCTTCTTTTAATTTTCATCCTTTCACTCACCTTATTATTTTATACATTATGAACTAGGAAACAAAAGGTTCCTTATTATAAAAAGCTACCTGCTATAATGAGAAGGTTTTATGAGAGGGTTTTCAAACAGGTAAAAAAGCCTGTAAAGGGTCATATGGAGTGCTTTTCAGGTAAAAAAACTCGAGATGGGAAACAAAATGGAACCGTGTTGTAAGAATATTTCAAACAGTTTAAAGGGGGTACAAAGAACGAATCATGGAAAGGAAGCCTCTCCTCGGAAATCAGAGGTCTATCCAATGAATCCCATCCAACGGGGGACATGTCTGAGGGCCCACGTCTCCTTCCAAGGGCATCGCTCAAATGGAGAAACTCCAAGAGGGAAACTCAAAGGGGGTTAGGAAAACATGGAAACATCCCTCCTCTCACCAACGTTGGAAGGTTTGATGTGGAAATTTCCTATTGCCGTTGAAATGATTTTTTATGTTCACCCCCTGCAAGAAACAAGAAGCATTCTCGTCACACATACTCGCCACTCCATCAGCCAGAAAAAACCAGCATTTTCCAGTAATAAAGAAAAAGCTTACCTACCCTACATACTTATTACATACTTATTACATACTAAAGATAATGTTAACTTCATAGATCATAACCTGCTCTTTTCGTTACACTCTTGCGTTACACTCTTGAAACTGGATAAAAGTTGGAATATAAGGACTTTTTTCTTAAATAGAGAGTGTATTTTGAAAAGAATAGGGGTTATTGTCTAAAGAATAGCGCTCTTTTCATAGGTTTTACAAATCGAGGAGATTCCTATCCTTTAACACAGAGAGAGGGTCCTTCCCCTTTCTAGGTGTGTTGGGATAAAGATGCCCCTCCAATATCATAGGTTTGACAGATAAAGATGCCCCTCCAATTTCATAGGTTTGACAGATAAACTCCCCCCTCCAAATTCATAGATTGGATGGATAAACTCCCCCCTCCCATTTCATAGATTGGATGGATAAATGTCCCTCATACAATTTCATAGATAGGATGGATAAATTTCCCCTTCCCATTTCATAGATTGGATGGATAAATTTCCCCCTCCAATTCATAGATTGGACAGATAAACTTCCCCTCCAATTTCTAGGTTTGGTCTGATAAATGTACCCCTCCAATTTCATAGATTGGGTCTGATAAATGTACCCCTCCAATTTCATAGGTTTGATGGATAAATGTCCCTCATACAATTTCATAGGTTTGATGGATAAATGTCCCTCATACAATTTCATAGGTTTGACGGATAAATTCTCCCCTCCAAAATCATAGGTTTGACAGATAAATGGGCCCCTCCAATGTCATAGATTTGACAGATAAATGTGCCCCTCCAATTTCATAGATTTGACGTCAGAGACGCAATAGCAACACTCATCAACGTCGGACTGACCCAATCAAATGTCCAAGAGTGACTGGGTAAGCGAAAAACCCCAATAGGAGAGAAATTGGAGAATCCAACAAAAATGAAAGGATGGAGTAAAAAGAGAAAATTGGAAATTTAAAAATCTTTCAGGGACAAGTAAAGTTTAAAATGTAAAAATGTTGAGATACAAGGGACAAGTAACCCACTAAAAAAAAAATTTTTTTTTTGGTCGTGCAAGCTATAGTTTAAAAGTTGATGCAAGATAAAGTTTATAGAGTGTGGATGATTTAGTGGTTGCTCCAAAAATTTTTTTATGGCACGCAAAAGCACAACTACACGTACATCCTTTTACCGACATTTCAACAAGCATTTACAGGATCACGTGTCTTGTCCCAAATGTCGCGAGGGGATGACCATAGATCAATTTTATCATCACCATGCCTCCGAAAACCATGGTCTGGATTTTCGCAAGCAATGCGTGTTTTGTTTTGGGCGTCGACATTGGGCATATAAGCAAAAGAATCATCCCGACCACATTCATCACGTCGTGTCCTGCTTAGAACGTTTCGCAAAGGAAGCCAAAGATGTCTGGGTATTCTCGCACGATGAGGAGGAGACGGAAGAAGAGGAAAGGGTGCCAGAAGTATGTGGGTGTAGGCACTTTCAACCGATACCTCGTGGAATGTACGGTCGTCCCAGATTGAGGGATAATTTTTATGATTCAATCTTTGAGAAACCCGACTTATGGGAAGAGGGAATAAAATTTGACAATGGCTTGGGCAAAGATGTGTGGGGGATTATTCAGCGCTACTTGAAAGGAGATTGGGTATGGTTTCACATTATGGTCAAACACAACATTTTTGATACGTTTTGTAAGGAAATGGAAATGATTCGGAATCAATTTGTCATTTTACCCTTTTGGTGTCTCTGCGATGGATTAGAGACAGAGAGGGGTAAAATACAGCATCGACACATGATTTTGGCGTGTGAGCAAGAAAGTGCGTTTGAAGAGATTTGGAAGGGTAAAGTTCGCTATGAATTTCCCTCTGCTAGTCGGTCCAAGAAATGTGTCAAGATTCAGAGTGCCTTTCATTTGATTCGCACCATTGTGTACGTGAGCCAACCCAAATCGTCGTGTGACGGTGGTAAAATTCCCGAAAAATTAATGAATCCGGAACAATGGTCCCATTTCCACATGAATCGACCCTTGCACGCGCATAGTATTGCCTTTCTCTGTACGCTTTTTCCAGGAGGAATAGAAAGATTACTGTTGGAACAACTTGGAAATAAAAATGTGGCCAGTTGGGACAAGGTGACCAAATGTTTACCAGACGGGTGGGGTCATTTGAAATGGAATGTACCGATTCACGTGACGGGATGGAAACTTTTAAATTGCGTGTTTCCTTTCCAATACCAGGTGACAGGGGAAGAGACTCCTCTGTACGTGACGCTCTGCGGTAACACAAAATTGTATTTAAAGGAGGGAAACCAGGGGTGTGAATGTTTGTTTCAACGGATCCGAGACGAAATGTATGTATTGTCCCGCAAACAGCAAAACATGATGAATGAAATTAAAAAGATTAAGCAAGAGTGGGCCATGGACCAAAAAGTCTTGTTAAGGTCCAAACTCAGCGAGATGAATGCGAAATGCGACCTCATTCAAAGGGAAAGAGACATATTTAAAGAGGAAAGAGACATATTTAAAGAGGAAAGAGACTTGTTGAAAGAGGAAAAGGACGTGTTGAAAACAAAAGAAAATGAGTTGAACGCTGAAATAATGATATTAAAATTTAAATTGGAAAATACATTAGTTGAAAATAAAATATGGGAAACCAAAGAAAACGAGTGGAAAACTGAAAGAGATGAGTGGAAAGCCAAAGAACACGAGTTAAACACAGAAATGAATACATTGAAAAATAAATTGCAAAGTACATTGGTCGTAGATAAAATATTGAAAAGAATGATACAGAGCCAACGAAAGCTCAAAATGATTAACCCATGGCGATGGAAAAGAGTACCAAGGTTACCACGACCTGCCAACGTTCTCTCGTAATCATTCTACTTTAGATCATGTTTGGAGAACCCTTGTTCAAAAGGTTTTCCAACCTTATTCGAAAACTTACCAACGTTAAAAAAAAAAAAAAAAAAAAATTTAAGCTTTCAATATTTTTTGAGAGACGAGTACAAATACTGCACGCGTCTCATCCTACTCAATCGTTCACAATGGATTCTTCTCCAGAGTATGATGATTTGATTGACATGTTCAATTTACCAGCACCTGTTTCACCTTTACCACCAACTCCAGTGGCTTCTCCATCCCATGAGCCATTTCAAGAGGAATCCATGATTTATGAATCTTTACCTGAACCACCTATGGTACCTGAACAATTCATTGAGTCTCGACAACGAATGGAATTTCAAGAATCCTCTGATTCCGTGGAATCACCTGTTGCACCTGAACCCATTGTTTCTTCTCCTATTCGGAAGGTAGCTTCACCTGTTGCACCTGAACCAATTATTTCCTCTCCTATTCGGAAGGTAGCTTCACCTGTGCATAAGATAGCTACACCTGTGCGAAAGATGGATTCACCAAGGCGAAGGTCAAATTCACCTGTAAAAAAGATGGATTCCTCAAAGCGAAAGATGGATTCCCCAAGGCAAAGGTCAAATTCACCAAAGCGACGGGCAGATTCACCTGTGAGAAAGGTAGCTTCCATCATTCAACGAGATTTTCGACGAAACGAGAATGGGCCCCGAGATCCTAGGTTGTATCGCAGACCCGATTTCAGACCACCCTATCTTAGACCTGATTTTAGACCCAGGCGACCCCCGTATGCCCATCGATTGATTCCCACGTCTCATGTGTCGGATCAAGTGTTTTTCCACAGCCAAGGTTTGGCCGTGTTGTGTCTCCGAGACGAGGGATTCACGCTCACCAACGGTGTCGTCTCGTATGCCTTGGATCGGCAATGTCCCAACGAACTATTTAAATATTTGCATTACCTCAATGTCGGTACCATTTGTGTGACGGATCATCAATCCAAGCTCAAATTTAAAGAAATTCAAGCGAGTTGGAGCTCAGCCAGTCCGTTCAAAATGATCCCTGTGATGCTGTTAAATGCCAACGAACGAAACAGGGGGAATGTCCCTTTTGTAACGAAATACATTGTCATCGTTGGGTAGCCGTGCAAGGCATGTGCGCCATCTTGCATCAACCCATCAATCCCATTTTTCATTCGTGAGCGAGATTGGTGACTGCAAGCTCCGCCCACATCCTGTCTGAAACGTATAAAAGGAGAGCTCGTTGGGACGCTTCAAATCAGTCGTCTCTCGACTCGCCAGCAGCATGGACGCAATCGATGCCTTCCCAGAGCACCTATCCACCACCGTGGTGCCAGTGACCTTACCTGAGAAAACCGAGACGTTGGAATATGCAGCTCGACAGGGCCTCGTCAAAGCATTCATCCTGTATCAGGAGATGGCCACGAAACGTGTGTTTGTCATGTTTTGTTACGATAGTTGGCATTGCAGACGATCGTATATGGACAATTTCAAGCGGACCGTGTTGGCGGCGAGGATCCAAAATCCCTTTGAACCCGATGAGATGACGTGGGATAAGGTGCCGCAAGGCTTAATGAGAAATCCCGATCGACCGCTGAAGAATACGGACAAACGGATGGGATTCATGCACCAAAACATGTTTATCGTAAAAACTGGATTTACCTTTTGCTTTCGCACCGTGAAACCGGGAGAGATTCATTTGATCCAAACACCCCATGTGCCTATGCTAATGTACGAACTGCCCTCCTCCAGTTTAGAGCATCAAAGCAAACTCAATCTGTATAGGAGGAGTTTTGAGCCATTTGACCAAATGCTCTATCATCGCAAAGTGTTGGAGCCCCATACGGCGTATCCCATCCCGGCAGGAACTCATTACATTTTACTCACAGTGCAAAAGACCGTATTTGGGCTGGACATTATTCCCGAAACC
This sequence comes from Trichonephila clavata, assembly GCA_019973975.1. Classification (NCBI taxonomy): domain Eukaryota; kingdom Metazoa; phylum Arthropoda; class Arachnida; order Araneae; family Nephilidae; genus Trichonephila; species Trichonephila clavata. The sequence goes on along the minus strand of BMAO01006024.1, from coordinate 11,936 downwards.
ATTCTTCCTCAACTCGTTCAGAGCGGATTCAACCTGGGGGATTTCCGAAAGGTGAAGCGATATGACCAAAAAGCCTACAAACTGCCTCCTCCGACCCCGGCTCATGGTGAGACGAGCAAGAGACCTTTGGAGGAAGAGGTGTATCCTCCCTCCAAGAAACATTTTAGGATTCCAAAAAAATCCCACAAAACACTCGTTACACCGGTCGTGCGACCCCCTGTAATGATTGCCAGACCTGCCTTCCCTGCTCCTCAACCCGTGTCCATTCCACCTCAAAAGATTCGTTTGTCAGATTCACCTGTGTCTCAACCACCTCAGAAGATTCGTTTGTCAGATTCGCCTGTGTCTCAACCACCTCAGAAGATCCAATTATCAGATTCACCTCAGCAGATTCATTTTCCAGATCCACCTGTGTCTCAACCACCTGTGCAGATTCATTTTCCAGATCCACCTGTGTCTCAACCACCTCAGCAGATCCATTTTCCAGATCCACCTGTTGCTCAACCACCTCAGCAGATTCAATTTCCAGATCCACCTGTCCAATTTCTAGAACCACCTCAGCAGATCCAATTTCCAGATCCACCTAATGCTCAACCACCTCAGCAGATCCAGTTTCCATATCCCCCTGTGGAGACTTCGTTTGACCATTTAATGTCAAACGTATTTGGAGACTGCTTGGTGCCTGAACAAGTGATGGAAGCCCCCCCAGCCCATGCACAAGAACCCCAGCTGATTCATACGGTGCCTTCCCTCTTTGATCCAAATAATGACATTATATCGTTTTTGGATCATTTTGAAGCGGGGTTGGTCATGGAGCAGCAGGAAGCCCCGCTGGATTTGACAATGCCCAGAACATACCCTATGGAAAGATACACTGTTGGGTTTAAAGTGACAGAACCTCTAAATTTGTGTTGCAAATAAATCTTGGCAGCTGTGTATGTAATATTTGTAAATAATGATTGTTTCGTACATTTTTTTTGTAAATATTTTTTGTAAATAAAGAAAATGTTTTATGGAAACAAGTCTGATTTTTTTGTCCAAAAAAATACCAACCTTGACACATTACACAAGAGGATGTAAGAAAAAATGGTTTCGGTACAAAATTTATTAGACCAGTGTCGTTCTCGCAGTACGATTGTTTTTGGAAATCTGGGTCGGTGGCCGGATCGAGTCACATATTTCGAGCAAGACTATCCTTACACCATCCTATTTGAGCCCAATTTTGGTGTGCACGTTCCTCGGTCGTTTGGAAAAACAGTGGTCATGTTTACGAGTCATTTGGATTTGACGTGGGATCCAGGAGTCGAGTTGAGATTTTTTCAATTGGGTCGTCCCCCGTCTCGCCGAGTTTGGGAGGCGTATCAACCCCACAATAAGGAGGCGTACGCGTTGAATCTCACGCAATGCACGCGTTTGGTGGATGTGTACGTGACATTATTAACGTGATTGGATGATTGGGAAATGCATCGAGATGAACACCTCCCTTGGCGTCTGCTGATGCCCCAACCTTGGAAACGGGCTTTGGAAAAACACGTGGAGCGCTCGCATCAAAAGGCCTTGGCACATGGAATGCCAGTTGACGTCACGCTCCTCGAGCATATATAACGCCAGGCTCTAACCAGCAGAATCATTCTCTCTCAGCAACATGTCGAATCAACCCGTCTATTTTGCCCATGCCAGCGTGTTGCACCACCTGGGCAAATCAGTGCCCATCGAGCTATCAATTGCCACCATTCCCAGGGATGGCAGTGATCCCGAAGTGCTCTGCATTACGGTGAACCACGAGGACCTGACCTCCACGCCCAAAGACATGCGTTCCAATGCCTGCAAAAATGCCCGTCTTCGTCTGGTGCGCCCGCTGCCCAAGAGTGTGCCGGCGCAATGGTTGCGCTATTGCGTGAGGGGTATGTTTGACCAGCTGTCCCAAGGAAGAAAAGGCCTCATCGTAGTCAAAAACCCAAAGCAGCAAAAAACATTCAAAGAGTTGGGACTCTCCACCATGGTGTGACGGGTGCTTACGCGTTTCACTAACCTTCTCTTAAAATCTTTAAATTGTATTTATTTTGACCAATCCCCACTGAGAGCTTAAAGTGTGACTTATGTAAATAAGATAGTTTCGGGTTTAGCGAGTTCGAAAGAGATATAAAAGGGAGAAATGAAATGAAGAGATAAGGATGACTACGCGGTTTGATAGAGTAGAACTCCGTGTTTGGGATTAAAAAGTAAACTACGTGGTTGTCTAGGAAGGTGTTTTTAAGCGTCTGGTTTAATGAAGTGAAATTTGAAGATTATTGAAAAAGATTCCTTAAGGCGGTTCAGAAGTTATTGAAGATATCCTAGATTATAGCCACTTCCGAAATTCTACTAGTTCCAGGTTCCTTCTGAAGAAGATTTCAGGTCTGTAACTTTTGTAGTTTAGATTTAAATGTGTAGTTTGATTGTACGTGTTATTCCCCTCGTGATATCAGTTAGTATTCCGTCGTCCATAATTGAATTCTGATAATACTCCATGATAATTTATTGTTCTTAAAGTTGATTATTAATTGTGGATTTCTGTCTTAAAGAAATAATAAATAAGTGATTTATTATTTGAGTAGTCTTTAATTATGAATCCTACATATCCTAACATAGATAATATGCAAAGGGGTAGTGGGAGACTACGACACTGGCGCCCAAACGAAATACCGGAATTAAGAGCAGGTGCAGGATTTAGAGTTTTGCCGGAGTTATTTTTTTCGGGTAAAGAAAATGTGTCTGAGTTTCTAAATAATATCGATGATAATATAGCTTACTATGAAATACCGGCGAATCTATCGTGTGCATATTTAAAAGGTCATTTAGTTGGGAGAGCGTTAGACTGGTTTCAAGTTATCGGCTTCGAGTGTGTAAATGAAGAAGCGACTGCATTTGCAACACTTAAAAAGAAATTATCTGATAGTTTTCCGGTAATACGGAATAAATCAGAGCTAGAAGCTCAGTTTTTTTCGTCAAAACAACGGAGAGGTCAAGCCCCGTCAGACTTTATTTTTCAGATGTTAAAAATACATAAAACCTTGGAATTAAATTATGATGAGATAAAGTTGATTGATCACATAGTATAATGCGACTAGAACCCCAAATAATGGATTATTTAGAAGTTCGAAACCCCACAACGAAAACTCAATTGATAGAGTTGGTAGATCGGTATGAGGAACGTCATAACTGCAGGGAAAATCAGGGTTCGAGTAATAATTTTGCTAGACGAAGTTGGGATGTGAGTAGGAATCCTGAGGAAAGAAGAAATAATAGAAATTGGAGAGATACTGGGGTCGGAAATAGTCAAAATGATCAAAGAGGACTAGGCAGGGGTGCGAATAATTTTCCTCGTCGTAATTATCAAAATCAAGGATTCGAGGGTGGAAATCGATACAATCAGCCAAATCAGAGAACAGACCGGTATCAGAACCGTAGGATGGTGGTTAGGAAGGGTCCTAATGATGATTCAGCAAAACAGAATTGGAGGCGTGTTGGTTGCAACAGCGAAAGGCAAAGAAATGCCACTTTAAACTTTCAAAGAGATCGTATTGAGTCAAATCCTCCTAATAGAATTAGACTTAATTCATTGAGATTATCACCAGTTGAACTTCCGTATGTGCCGATTTTGTTGAATGATACTTTTTTAAAAGCGCTCTGGGATACAGGTGCGGAAAAGTCATTTATTTCAGAAAAAACGTACCGGTCGTATTTTTCTTTCTGTCCTTTAAAAAAATCGTTAGCTGAAGTAGTTACAGCTCAAGGGTCACAGTGCAAAATTTAGGCACAGTTGAGTTGAAAATTAAAATAAGAGAATTTTCGCAGTTATGGAAATTTCATGTGATTGCTGAGATGCAATATCCATGCATCCTGGGTGTTGATTTCATGTCATACGCGAAAATTAGTTTTGATTTCCTGTCTAAATCGTTAATCATTCCGGATTCGAAAACGGAAAAAGTGGCAATTTTGGACGAACCGGTTCAAATAGATTTATCTAACACTAAGTTAAATTCAAAACAAAAGCAAGAATTGCAGATTTTGTTTAAAGAATTTCATGGGCTGTTTTCGCTTAAGCCTGGTCTAACACATGTATTTTGTCATGAAATTGACACGGGGGATAGTCCTCCTGTTTTTTCGAGACCTTATCGCTATGACAGGGTCAAACAGGGTATAATCGACTACCATGTTCAGAAGATGTTGGGTGATGGAACAATAGTTCCAACAACATCGCCCTACGCGTCTCCAGTTGTTTTATGTCGGAAGAAAAACGGGTTGCCGTTAGATGACCCAGAAGCTTATAGGTTTGCAATAGATTATAGGAAGTTAAATGCGGTCACGAGATATCCGCGATATCCGCTACCAATAATTGATGATTTGATCACTAATATTCCGCACACCGAAATTATGACATCACTTGATTTACGCAGCGGATACTTTCAGATGGCAGTAGACCCCAAAGATGTGCATAAGACGGCGTTTGTTACAAAAAATGGTACTTTTGCATTTACTCGCATGCCATTTGGCCTTTCGGGGGCAGCTCCAAATTTTCAAAGGGCCATTGAGATGATCCTCAGGCCAGTCCTCGGCCGTTTTGCCCATTGTTATATGGATGACGTGATAATCGCGTCTCCATCTTTTGAAAGCCATGTAGAACATTTACGGGAAGTATTCAGATTATTGCAGGAGGCTGGTTTGACATTGAATCGCGAGAAATGTCATTTCGCGAGGGAACAATTACGTTATTTGGGTTTAGTTATTAATAAAGAAGGAGTTAAAACAGATGAGGAAAAGTTAAAAGCAATTATTGAAATGAAACCTCCGAAAACGGCAAAACAAATAGCAAAATTTTTAGGAATGACGGGTTGGTATCAAAAGTTTATTAAAAACTACGCAGACATGTGTGAACCCTTATATAATTTAAAACGAAAAAACTCTAAGTTCCGTTGGTCGGAATCAGCGCAGGAAGCATTTGATCGTATTAAGAAAGCACTGACAGAAGCTCCAGTGTTACAATTACCAGATTTTTCCCAGCCGTTTGAACTCTATACGGATGCGAGCTCAGTGGGGGTAGGAGCAGTATTGACACAGAATAATAGGCCTATAGCGTTTGCATCGAGAACTTTAAACCGAGCAGAAAGGAATTATACTGTGACGGAACGTGAATGTTTAGCTGTCATATGGGCATTAAATAAATATCGCACGTATTTCGGATCCTTGCCGGTTAAAGTGATAACAGACCATGCTGCACTTACCAAATTAACAAAGGGAAAGAATTTGTCATCTAGAATGATAAGGTGGACGCTTAAGTTGGCGAATTTTAATGTAGAATGGGAACATCGCCCAGGTACGCAAAATTTAGTGGCTGATATGTTGTCCAGAAACCCGTTAGAAAGTAATGAGGAACCAAAAGTGTCTTGTGCGGTGATTAGATCGTTAGTATTATCTTCTAGAGAACAGTTAAGAGAGGAACAGAGAAATGACCCGGAGCTAGGGCATATTATGAAGTTTTTGGAAAATCCGGACGATAGTTCTGTTAATGAATCGATCTGCAGAAATTGGTCCAATGACTTTAAAATCGTTGACGGTTTGCTATATTATGCAAAGTATACAACCACACTAGGTGAATTAAGGGTATTTATACCTAAAACATTACGTAAAGATGTTATGCGAGAATTTCATGACTCGCCTATGGCAGGTCATCTAGGCAAAAAGAAAACCTACTTAAAATTAAAGGACGCGTGTTATTTTCCGTACATGAGGAAATACATTTATAAATATGTAGCAACCTGCGACCAATGCCAAAAAGTCAATTATAAAAACGGATTACCAGCTGGTCAATTAATTCCCATAATAACGAATTTTCCGAATGAAATCGTGTCTTTAGATTTGTTAGGCCCATACCCTGCAACTAGTCCAGAACGCTATAGATTTATTTTAGTAATTACCGATAATTTTTCTAAATGGGTTGAAATAGTTCCCTTAAGGAAAGCTTCGGCTAAAGCAATTGCCAATGCATTTTTGAGAATTATATTGCGCGTTATGGAGCTCCTGTAAAATTAGTCACCGACAACGGTCCCCAAATGATATCCGAAGTTTTCGAGCAAGTGTGTCGCAGATTGCACATAAAACACGTTAAAACTGTGGTATATCGTCCACAAGCTAATCAAACAGAACGAGTCAATCGCACTCTTTTAAAAATGATTTCGAGTTTTGTCGCGGATAATCACACTAACTGGGATCAATTTCTGCAAGAGTTCGGTTATGCGATTAGGACAGCAGTACATGAGACAACGGGTAAAACACCGGCGGAATTATTTTTAGGTCGAAATTTAATCACTCCTTTTCAGAAATTAGTTATGGTAACTGATGGATCAGATTTAGTTTGTGGGAACATAGAAAGGTTGTTTGAGGAGGCTAGAGTTCATACAAAGCGCCAGCAAGAGAAGTGGGCGAAATATTATAATAAAAAAGGCGTGAAAGTTGGTGATCTAGTATTAGTTCAAACTCACCCGTTAAGTTCAAAATGTAAAAAAATAGTAGGTAAATTTATGCCAAAGTTTGAAGGCCCATATAAAGTTCTGAGTGTAAAAAATAATAATAATTTAGTAATATTAAAATTTGGTAAAAGAATAACGGTTAATGTGGACAGGTGAGAATTTACCATCAAAGAGAAGACAGTGTTGCCGAGTCGGAAAGTAACACTAGTAGTATCATGGTGCAGTGACATCAATCAGGTCAGATGATGCGCAGTCGTCATTGGTGCAATCGGAGAATGATAGGGGTGGTCGTAAAGGATCGAAATCAGGAAATGTAAATGGTAGTAGAGATATAGTTGCGAATAGACGCGATGGAGTAGAGGTGAGAAAAAAACGTGGACGGACGGAATCTACTGTTTCTTCGGGGGATGGCGCGTATAATTTCAGGAAAAAGAGACCTGTATATACTGAGAGAGAGAAAAGAGGAAGGCCTGAATCCTGGATTGACAATGTACGGAAGAAGAGACCAGAGGCCCAAGTAGATCGTGAGAAAAGAAAGATTTCCTCGTCAATGTCCTCTCGTCCCTCCAGGAAGCGTTATAGAAAGGTGGAAGAAAATAGTTCTGAAAGAGCAGTTCCAGGACCATCCCACAGATTCAAGTATAACAGACCTCATCAGGAAAGGAGCTGTCCATACAATCTTCGGAGCCGACGTCGAGTGGACAACAGCCAAGTTCCAGTTCTCACAGAAGAAAACAACGCCTCAGCAGGAGCATATCAACTTCAACGGACTCGATGGAAGAGGAGACCCAGAAAGTTGGAGCGCAGAGTGGACAACTCTAGGACAAGGTCATCCAGCACAGAAGCCATGGTGGGAGACAAAGCCTATGCAGATTGGATCTAAAGACTAGTCAGGTTGTATAGTTCTAATTTGTTTATTTTTTCCTCTGACAGACAGTTCGGAGTATTTTCCATGTGGGCTAGTCTAATTTTTTTGTAAAGTTAACGTACAAAAGTGTCACTGAGTTGTGTGCATTTTCATATCGGTTGAAAAGACTTTTGTATTAAATTTTTTTCCAAATTGTGGAAAAACATTTGTTGAATTGCAATTGTTTTGCTACACATTAAAGACGTGGCTTTATATGTGAGATTACTTGTATTGTTTGTTGTAATATATTCTATGTAAAATGTATATATTTTGTGTGTAATTATTAAGATGTATAAGTAATGTCTGGTTTCTGGGCGCGGCGTAATTAGGAATACTAACAAAAACATTAACAGCGCAGCGCGATTGATTGGGAATTTTTGAAAATGAAACCAGATAAGGGTTATTTTGTTACTAAACTATATATATATAATATAATGTATGCCATATTTTATGTCAATAAGGAAGTTGTATAAAAGTTCTGTGCATTTAATGTCATGTTTTAGAAAAAATTGACAAGGTTTCCTTTCAGGGCAGCAGTCCCTGAACATAGTGATGTGATGAAAGTTTGATGTCGTATGAAGATAACTGTGTAAATTTTTATATTTATTAGCACTTAAGTAAAGTGCATGATCAGGGTTTTTTCCTTGAAAGGTTTTCCCCTGATCTTCGCCCGAATGGGATGCACTGTAGGGATATATTGTACAAGATAAATAAATTAGAGTGGAGTACCTTTTGAGTAGTCATTTCTGTGTGCTAGTTTAATTAAAGTTTCTAACTTAGAGAGTTAAATTTTCTGCAATTCAGTGTTTTCAGGCATTCTAAAGTTCGTGAGTTAAAACTTTCTACAAGTTCAGTATTTTCAGGCGTTATAAAGTTCGTTGAGTTAACTTTTTACAAGTTCAGGCATTCTAGAGTAGTTAAAATTTGTGCAGGTTCAGTGTTTTTCAGATGTTAGGTAAATTAAGCGAATTCTTGCAGGTCGTTTAGACCGTCAATAAGTCACGCTTTTTTCTCGGAGGTGGACGGGTGCTTACGCGTTTCACTAACCTTCTCTTAAATCTTTAAATTGTATTTATTTTGACCAATCCCCACTGAGAGCTTAAAGTGTGACTTATGTAAATAAGATAGTTTCGGGTTTAGCGAGTTCGAAAGAGATATAAAAGGAGAAATGAAATGAAGAGATAAGGATGACTAAGCGGTTTGATAGAGTAGAACTCCGTGTTTGGGATTAAAAAGTAAACTACGTGGTTGTCTAGGAAGGTGTTTTAAGCGTCTAGTTTAATGAAGTGAAATTTGAAGATTATTGAAAAAGATTCCTTAAGGCGGTTCAGAAGTTATTGAAGATATCCTAGATTATAGCCACTTCCGAAATTCTACTAGTTCCAGGTTCCTTCTGAAGAAGATTTCAGGTCTGTAACTTTGTAGTTTAGATTTAAATGTGTAGTTTGATTGTACGTGTTATTCCCCTCGTGATATCAGTTAGTATTCCGTCGTCCATAATTGAATTCTGATAATACTCCATGATAATTTATTGTTCTTAAAGTTGATTATTAATTGTGGATTTCTGTCTTAAAGAAATAATAAATAAGTGATTTATTATTTGAGTAGTCTTTAATTATGAATCCTACATATCCTAACATAGATAATATGCAAAGGGTAGTGGGAGACTACCAATGGCTCTGGAGATGCTGCCCAAATTCCACACCCTTTGTGATGCAACCTTTCCCAACCCCATGCATGATGACCTCCACGAAGAAGGGGACGTGTCTCATTGCACCCTGCTGAAATCGTTTCAATTTGCAAAATATCTGCAGCGGTTCAACAAGCTGCAGGTGGAATGGAGCTCCAAAGTTTCAGCTTTGGTAGAGTAAAAAAAAATTGCTCATGGGGCCCAAAAAAAGGGGGACCGAGTCGACTTTTGTGTCGACTCGGTCCCCCTTTTTTTGGGTTAAGGAAGGTGCCAACGTTGGAGAGCATCTCTTTTAAAAACTTGTACTAAAAAGAGGCCACAAGATTTCTACCAAGGATGGATAGAATCAATCGAAAGGTGCCTGATGGCGAGTGTAGTTTTTGCATGGTCCTGTTGGATAGAATCACCCAATAGATATCTCATGATATGGATAGTGTTTCAATGTTGGATCAGTAATCCAATATATATAGATGCCTCATGATATGGATAGTGTTTCAATGTTGGAGAGTATCAGCCAATAGATTGGAGAGTATCAGCCAATAGGAATCAACTCACGTGACTCTAAAGAGTATAAAAGGCGAGACATCAGCAGACAGAGACATTCTCTCTCAGAGTTCTCTCAAAGCAACATGTCTCAACTAGCCTTCTTCGCCCATGCTAATGTATTTCATCATGGAGGCAAGCCTGTACCAATCGAATTGTCCATCGACAGCATTCCGGAGGATGGAAAGGACCCAGAAGTAATTTGTATTACGGTGGATCACTCCAACCTAATCACCACCTCGAAAGACTGTCGGGCCAACCGTTTTATTAACGAGCGCCTCAGTTTGAAGAGCGACATCCCTGGATCTGTGCCACTGGAATACCTGTCCTTTTGCGTCAGGGGTAAATTTTGCCACCTGGCGCAAGGAAATCAGGGACTCATCGTTGTCAAAGGGTCGGACCAGCGTAAAATTTTTGAGCAGCTGGGGCTCTTTACTATAAATTTGGAAACTTTGCCAAAGTTTCAGGACTTGAACGATCGTGCTCTACCAGATCACCTGCACGATGAGGTGCACGAATATTCTGACGTTTCCGAGTGCACTATGGTAAAGTCCATACCGTTTTGCCAGATACCTGCAAAACTTTAAAAAGCTGCACGCCGAATGCAACAGACAGATGGCTGATTTGGTAGAGTAAGTGAGAAAAATTGAAATATGGAACTGTAAATATTGGACTAAACTGTAAATATTGAACTGTAAAAATGCCCATGGGCCCAGAAAAAGGGGGACCGAGTCGACACAAGAGTCGACTCGGTCCCCTTTTTTGGGTTAAGGAAGTGCCAACGTTGGAGGCTTCTCTTTTAAAAACTTGTGTTAAAAAGATGCACAAAGATACGTTAAAGATTAGTTTCAAGGTTGAAAAGCGTCAACCAATAGGAATCGTTTCACGTGACCCCACTAGAATATATAAAAGGCGAGCAGCTAGCAGCCAGAAATCAGAGTGCTTCTGAATGCAGTCAAGAGTTTAGAAATTTTGTTTTTGGTTAAAACTGTCAGGTTTGGGTTTGTATTGAATATTCCAAATCTGGCAGTTTTGACGGAAAAAGAGTTTTTATGGCAACAGGTAAATGCTAAATGTTTTCGTTAAGACTTTCAGGATTTGGCGTAATGTTGGAAATTCGCAGATTCTGTAAGTCTTATCGGTAAATGTTTTTAGCCAAAATCTTCAAAAATCCGAAAATTGGGGGACCGAGTCGCATGTCGACTGTGTCCCCCTTTTTCGGGCCACATTATCCACCAAGATTGGAATGCGTCTTTTTAAAAACTTGACACAAAAAAATCGGACTCGCCTGCTGGCTGCAAGTTGAGACCTCCGTGTTTCCTTGACACGCCAAGATTGGAAGGTTTTATATCGTGAAATGGCAATGGAATGATTCTCTAGAATGATTCTCTGTCCTTTCTCGATACACCAACGTTGAAATGTTTACCTTTCATGGGTCGCTGCTTTCAAGACACACCAAGCTTGAAGCATCTCCATTTCATTTGTGGATCACCCCCCCGTTTTAAATCATTCGTCTGGGATGGGCTGAAAAATTTTCTCGCGCCCATCAAAAATATTTTTCGGAGGAATTCGAAAAATTTTCGATATGGATATTGAAAAGAAGTTCAAGACGCTTTGAGGGAATACTCAAAAGGGTCGTTTTCCATTTTCAATCATTTTTTGAAAGGGTCACGGTGCTCAACTATTTATTCGACCGACTGTACCACTACATTTGTAAAATACAAAAGACGTCATCAATTTTTGTCTTCAAATGAATAATCAGATATTGGACAAAAACATTAATTATTGGTTTCTGAAACATTTTGAAGTTCATTAATTAATTTTAGTGATGTGAAATTTACCTTAGAGTAAGTGAGTGAGTGAATATTAACGTCACATTATTCAGATACAACAAGGTTTTCGTGACGGACCTCGTAATTTTGAACCATGGTCAAGTGACAAGGATGACACCTGAGCTATCACCCTCCTCTCCTAACTACCACACCAACGGGAGGACGTTTGAGCTCTGTTTATGTTTTTTATGTGTTATACAATTTGTTTTAATATTTATATATCATTATTCTAACAAATATTATGTTCTCAAATACGAAAAATTAGTTCAACTCCAGAAGAAAAGAAACAAATCAGCATTTGAATCTAAATCTGGTTCATCTTTATGGAATGAAATAAATTTTGTCTTTACCATAGTTATAATAACAATTAATAAAATATCATTATCTTCCCAGTTATTTTGAAAGCCATTTGCTTAAATGAGGAAGTTGTAGCCGAAATTAAATAATTGAAGTAG
>BMAO01006023.1:0-30484 GCA_019973975.1 Trichonephila clavata | reverse complement strand
CCATTCAAAGTAGGAATTGACTTAATTTTTTAAAAATATATTATTCTTGTTTTAAATCAAACTCATTTTCTTTACCTATGCATATTATAATGCTGGACAAATTTCTATTTTTAAATAAAAGTTTCTACAAAAAATAAAAGTTGGTAACAGTGACGCGCGTGAATGGATTGGCTGAGGTTCATAATTACGTGGCCCATCGCGAATAGCCCTCTATTTTGCTTTATATTGGTACGTTTTAATATAATTCTCACTTACTCAACATTATATTTTGTATGTTGGATGCATGTTCCTTGTTGTCACAATACAGAACTTGAGGTCTGTCGCCATTGTAGCAAATAAATCAATTAGTAATTGTTAATACACATTTATATACACTAGAGCCAAAAAAAAACAACAACTGGTACAGGCATACGTATGCAAATAAAGAGATATGGAACCAATTAGAATACAGCGCTGCGGTCGGTAAAGCCTGTATAAGATAACGAGTATCGGGCACAGTTGTTAGATAGGTTACTGCTGCTACAATGGCAGGTTATCAAGATGTAAGTGAGTTTGAACTTGGTGTTATAGTCGGCGCACGAGAAATGGGATATAGCATCTCCGAGGTAGCAATGAAATTTGGAATTTCCCGTACGACCATTTCACGAGTATACCGTGAATACCGGGAATTCGGTAAAACATCAATTCTACGACATTACTGCGGTCGGAAAAAGATCATGCAAGAACGGGACCAAAGATGACCGACGAAAATCATTAAGCGTCACAGACGTGCAACCCTTGCGCAAATTGCTACAGATTTTAATGCTGAGCCATCAACAAGTGTCACCGTGCGAACCATTCAACGAAACATCATCGATATGAGCTTTCGGAGCTGAAGGCCCACTCGTGTACCCTTGTTGACTGCACGACACAAAGCTTTAAGTCTTGCATCGAAATGCGACGTTAATAAAGAATAACACCCAGTCACAGTCAATTGATTCATTAAACTGAAAGAGCAAATTTTTTTATTAATGTTTACATAGAATGAACTACATTTAACAGAAAAGTGTTTTTTTTCTATGTAATAAATTTCTCGTATAATAAGACTATTTCTCTACATAAATCTGATGTTAAATTTCGTTTAACCACAAATAAAATTATATTTATTTTCAAGCTGAGGAACTAATCTTTTTTTTACTAGTGAATACTATATTTTCAAAATAACTGAACAGACATATTTAATAACAGAAAAAAATTCACGAAGGAATATATTTACTGTACAAATATGAATTTATGACATATCTAGGCCAAAAATACAAAGTATCAAGCATTCGTGGGTGATATATATCACACATGTCTGATGTAGGATCAATATAAATCTATTTTTGTTCTTTTTAACTCAAAGATATATGTGATATATGATTCAAAATAAAAAAAAAAACCTTTTAAATATTAAAAGGAAATTTTTCATCAATTTTAACCAAAACAAGAACTATATTCATACTGAGAGTATAAACAAACTTCATGATGTATGACTTTTTTAAGCATTTATAAATATTTAATATTTCATATAAATGTTGGTCGTTTTTATCCACAGAAAGCTCTTATATCTATTCGATAAAATTAAAACGCTTTTGGTATATATAATTTGAAAAGATATTGCTTCAATTTTATGAATAAAAATAAATAGTAGCATCTTATTATTTTTCATCTCAAAAGCATTTTTCATAAATCTAAAAGTTTTAAAGGGTACGAAATAGGTACGGGGTAAAGGGTACTGTACGAAAAGTACAGTACGATTCATTTGACAAAAAATCTGTCAAAAAATATCATACATAATTTTTTAACTTCAATTGTCTTTAATATACCTTTTCTGTAATCTCTCTCACAAAATTTGAAAGTTCTAACTTTAAAAAAAAGCAGAATTATGATAACTTTAACGTTCGTTTTTATTCAAAACTTTATCAAAATCGAAAAACTTTAAATTGACTTATCTCATAAATATAAAATAACTAGTTTGTCTTCGTTTAAAATGCTAAGGTTTTTTTTCTATTGTGCCAAATGATTTAAGATCTTATCTAACTATTGCTAATAATACTTGTAGCAAAACTTGGTATGCATTTTTTTAATCAAAGCAATACTACTTTCTTAAAAATAATTATACATTTTTAAGGAATTTTTAATCAGCATTCATAAAATGAAGTATTTTACGAATATAAATCATGTTATCACAAAACCAACTTCTGTCATACATAGTTTGCCGTACTTGTAAATCGAATTTCATGTGTGTCCGTTAATTTTTGCTCCGATAACTGCTCTATTCTTTTGGGAATCAAGTCTATATGCTTTTGAAGTACACTGGTGTCCAAAATTTAAGCATTAAACGTAAAATGTGAAAACCATGGAGTAAATATTCATAAAATTATTCCAAATTTCTTGCGGATATTAATTGGGTGAAGAAGAAACATTGGGTTTATGCAAAACTTTTCAGTCGACTACGTCCTGCGCGAAACACTGGCGCATATCGGAACGCGGAAAAACCGATTCACGCAGCATAGGCAGTTCAGACAAGTTTTCGTGCAACTGCTGTGTGAAGGATCGTTGTTAACCATCAAACAAGGTGAATGATGGCACAAAGACGCCAATTGGACATGTTTACGAAATGAAGAATCGTTGGGAATTCAGAAATCGAGACCGAAGTGTCGTGAATTCTGAATGTGGACCAGTCTGTGATCTCAAGACTGTGGCAGAGGTTTCATAGAACGGGAGATGTTACCCGACAACCAGTATCAGGTCGACCAAGAGTCACAACCCCTCGCCAAGACCGATATCTGGTAATAAGTGCGCGACGTCAGAGGGGCAGTACTGCCAGAGCACTGGGTTCGGCGCTCACAGTCGCCACAGGAATGCGAATTTCGAGACAAACTGTTTACAGGAGACTCAGTCATGCTGGCCTGTATGCCAGAAGACCAGCATTTTGCATTCCCCTCATGTCTGCTCAAAAACGCGCTCGTTTGAACTGGAGTTTGAAACATCAACTTTGGAGTATGGGAGAGTGGGCCCATGTAATGTTCAGTGACGAGTCTCGGTTTAGTCTGAGTAGTGATTCTTGGCGGGTAACGATATGGAGAGAACGTGAAACACGTTTTGAACCAAGAATGGAAAGACAGCATTTTCCATCAAAGGGAGTAATGGAATGGGCAGGCATCATGATGGACGGCCGCACAGACCTCTATTTAGTCTGTGACTTCTCAAAGATACAGATACGAAGTTCTTGAGCCTTACGTTCGCTTGTTTCGAGGTGCTGTCGGTCCTAACTTCATATTCATGGATGATAATGCGCCATGTCACCGAGCGGTGCTGATTGATGACTTCCTTGAAACTGAAAACATCCAGCGCATGTCGTGCCCTGTGAACTCCCCAGATTTAAATCCTATCGAGCATGTATGGGAGACAAATTGCAGCCCTTTCGCACCCAACAAGCTCCGTTACAGAACTGAAGAGAGCTCTCCAAGAAGCTTGGAACCGTTTGAGCCAACAACTCATTCATCATCTCACAGCAAGTATGGCAAATCGCTGTGCAGCGTGCCTGGCTGTCAGAGGTGACCACACGCCTTATTAAACTGCAGCATCTGTATTTTATTTAGTGTTTTCTTTCATTTTTTCTTTAAAGTGTGAATCCTTGCTATGCTCAGTGTTCGTTCAAACTGCTACGTTGGATAATAAAATTAATTATTATCATTCTTTTGATTTGTTTCCTTATTTTATAACCATTTTACACTCGCATATCACGTTTCCCGCCATTCTGATTTACAGTTCCTTCTTTATTCACATAATTATCAATTATGCTTAACTTTTGGACACCAGTGTACATCAACGTTCAGAGACTATGCATTGGCTATGTAGCTTTAGATTTTGTAAATTAGATGGAATGGAATGAATATTAATGTCGCACTATTCAGCTACATTATGGCTTTCGGCGATGGAACTAATCATTTTAAACCATGATCTGCACCTTCTCTTCTCACTTCCACACCACACCAATGGGAGGTAATTTGAGGCTCGACATATTTAACATGCATCGGCCCATTCTACATGGAATGTCTTCAGACGTACCAGAAATTGTCGGATGTGATTTTCCATCACATTCCACACATTTTCTATTGGGTTAAGATCCAGGGTATGCGGTGACCAGGGAAGGTATTGGAAACCAGACTGATGATCAATGAGTCAATTTTGAACACTTCTGGCGCGATGTATTGTTGCATTATCATCTATGAAGCATCTGTAACCATCAGGGTCAAAATGCAACAGTGTAGGGTGCATTTGATCTGCCAGTATATCTAGGTGTCTCATGGTATCTTAGGGCACCACTTCCATGACAGAAGAATATGTTCCGTATCACTATACTTCCCCCAGACCCTTGCACAGTGCGAGTAAGACAAGATGGATTCATGGTTTCATAAGGTTCTCGTTAAAACCAACGTCTTCCATTTGTGCAAAATAAGATGTAGCGGGATTCATCCGATCACATCACTCGTTTTCAATTCTCAGATGTTCAGTGTCTTCTTTCCGAAAACACTGCAAACGAATTTTTGCATTTCAGGCAGAAATGAGTGTTTTTCCCGACCTTGCATTTTTATCCACTACAATTCTCTGCACATGGTTTGAGTTGAAGTCTGTTGGGAAAGGTCTTGGTTGAAAATTTGTGTCAGTCAGTAGAGTCAATTTGTGTCAGTCAGTAGAGTCGATTTGTATCAGTCAGTAGAATCAATTTGTGTCAGTCAGTAGAGTTCCTGTTCTGACATACAATTCGTTGAAGATGACGCGGATTATATTCTTGGAAAACCGTACTCGAACCACAGTTATGTCTTCTAAAGAAGGACTGTGGGTTCTGATTTTAACTTTTGAAAACCTTTGATATGGCTGTTTTTGAAAACCAGTGAGATTTGCTGTCTTGAAAATCGAGGCCCCATTTAAACGGGTACCAACAATAAGCCCTTTTTCGAGTGGTGAAAGATCTGTCGTTTTTCCTATTTTACTTCATTCATCGTAAAAAGCACTCTTGCACCTTACTTATACTAGCATTCTAACCACGTTAAAAAATTTCTTCCACACCCCTGGAACGTGAAGTGTTTCAGCACGAACGTGGGGGCTGGTTCTTAAAGAGATAATGTTTTAAGAGCCCTTTTCTCTCTGCACTACATCTTATGTATTTATCAATTTAAAACATAAATAATTTTTTCCAGCTTAAGTTGTCCAGCTTTTTTTGCTATACCTCTAGGCTGAAAAATTTAGATTTTCTATATCTGTAATGTAGGATTTGTTATTAATGATACACACATGGATTTGTTTTTGAAGGATATTAATTTTCTCTTTTCTTAAGTGTTTATGTATCCTTTCAAAGATCACCTCACATCCTCAGCTGTTACACGTGCCATAGTTTGAAAAACACTGATTTGAAGCATTCGAAAGGGCTGAATTTTTACCATGTTCATGTATCCAGAAACTACTTACTGACCAACTAGGACTCAGAAATGGAAAATTAAGTCATTTTTAAAGTGCAAAATCTGCTTATTAGTCAAAGTTTTTTTATGAAACATTCACATACATATATAAGTACTTTGAAACTATTAAAAGAGTCAACATATATAATTAAAAATAAATATATAACACTTTTATCAATATTTTGTTGAAAACATAAAAAAATGCATATTATATTAGTAATTAATTTTTTAATCTAATTATACAGAAGGTCGATCGCACTTCATGGTTATGATTTTGATAGTTAATTTTTATCTATAAATGCCGCAATTTTTGTGACGATTAGCTTCTATCTGATAGTCACGATTCTTGACACTAGGTCTAGCTCGAATTTTCCATGAAAGTAAACTTTCTTAGAACTGCCATACCAATTTTACTTCATTCCTCTTGAACCGATTTCAAAAGTCCGTTCAGTGTTCTTGAATGCCATTTTCCTAAGGCTCGTTTTAATAAACCGAAAGCACAAAAGTCTATTGAAGAAGCGTCAGGTTATTTTGCAGGTATTTCATCAAATGGGATATACTTTATTTCTGTTTTTGATTCTTTCTTTGTTAAATAAGCGGCAGTTGACTTAGACGAGTGACTAGAGGCTTTGTCCGTATGAAGCTCAACTTTATCAATGTCTTTTCATATAAAGCTGGAATTTCTTTTTCAAAAATTGGTTCTAAAGTATTCTATGGTTAGTAGAGTGAATTAATTTTGGCTTTACTTGAGATTTTTTATTTATTTTTAGTTTGCCGTTGTAATAAAATCCTCCAACTATCATGAATCTTTTCCATACACCGATGAAAACATTTTGTACGGTCATTCCCGTCAGTTGAGCAATAGAAAATTAATCTTAATTTTAGTCACTTAAATGAACTCCTGTCTCATCGCGTGTTACCACAAATTTCCATTTTTCAGCAGCTAGGTGTTTTTCATATAATTTTTCACAATTCTTTTTCCAGAAATATGTTTTTGGCAAAAGCACATGAATTTTAGAGGGTTAGACATCTTTTTTTAACTTTAAATATTTATGAGTTACTTTATTTACAGTGTCGGAAGATATTCCTTGTTTCGATGCAATGAATCTTTGAGTCGGATTTTCTTTTAGGATCAGATACTTCACTTTCTTGATAGTTGCCTGCGTTCGAACAATTTCGTGTTCAAGTTTTCATTTTTACTCTCAGCTAGACTTTTTTTCCCTTTCAAATTTAATATATTATAAATATCTTTTTTTGAAATGCAATAACCAAGATTTTTACACTGCTTTATAATTTGCTGATACGAATATTTCTACTCGGAAAGCGCAATTACATAACCTTCGAGCCATCTATAAATTTTAGGAGCAACTTTTAAAATAAATCTTTTGTTTTACATTCCAATCAAATGAAAACCTTAGCAGACGATTATTCTGAAGTTGTCAAAGTTTTATCTCAAAATTCAAACGAGAAAATGAATTACAAAATCATTCCCATAAAGAGCGAAAGACTCTCTCTCTCTCCTCTCTCTCTATATATATATAATGGAATATAAAACTTCAGGAAACGAAAAAAATATACGAAAATGTTTGTCTCACAGTGAGGAATTGAATAATATAATCTCTTATATCTAAGTAACGTTCTATCTATAAATGGTAACATTTTCTTCATTTCTAGATAAGTTGGCATATATGTTTAATTTATTTAATACTATTTGATTACTTTGAATACTTTAAAATATTATTATTAACCTCAGGCTAAAACAAATGAAAGTTTAACGCGTACGCGTACTTCACTGATTAAGTATTTTGAGAAATTACTGAATCAATACAATCCTTTACGTAAGTCTAAAATTGTGAATATTCGCACCATAAAATAAAGTGATGGCAGTATACGTATAAAATTGCCAGCCCACACAATTGATAGTGTATATTCCTCTATATAACAAAAGAAAAAAATTACATCGTGATTGAAAAAATATATTCTGATAAATTATAGTACCTCATTAACCAGATCTGACAAAACTAGGCTAATACCGGTTTGGAATTTTGATTAATTATTAAACTTTCACCATTCTGCGCATTAATATTAATCCTGAAGCTACTTTCAAGGGAAGACTTGGATGACATATTGGCTCTCGGTTTTCGGAAAATATAACATATTGGCGTTGTTTTACAGCGGGAGCACGTATGGTTGAATTTTTAGCGATTATTTACTTCAAAATTTAACCGAAACATTAAAATATACCTATATTGCTGTACAGAAAATTTTATATTTTGAAGTAAAATTAATTGATTTGCAAAAGAAATTGGAATAGTTAATTTGTAAAAAAATTAGGTTAATAATAGTACAGAGTGATTCATAAAGAAGTATACAGTTTAAATGTTGTACAAATCAACAACAATGTTAAGATATTATGTATTGCCTTTAACAGAATTGTATGGGACTATTTTTTAGTTTTGTTAGAGACAATCACAGAACTTCTATGTGTAAACCCTAAAATACACGATACACATCGAGCCGTTTATCCGTTTCCACCAAACGCGTGTTGAGGTGTCAAGTTTATTGATAGGGGCTTTGATACGCTGTTTCGGCTTCGTTCAGGTTTTTCACTTGGCGCAAACATGCCATAATTTTGAATTTTTCATACCATTGTTAGATAGATTTTCGAGTTAAAAGCTCTCTTCCGAATCGTGATTGAAAATGCCGTTGCGCAGCTGTTGCGGATTCCATTTTGTTAAATTAAAGAACACAAAAAGCCTTCTCCATTGCAGACACCACCATTTTGAATGACTAGTCACATGAAAAACCCTCTATTACTTACGTCACTTCTATCAGGGCCTAAATACAAACTTTTAAAGTACATGCACCTGTAACGGGTTTATTCTTGAGCCTCCTACTATATCCTCTAGGGGAAAAACTATCACTTTAAATATCGTTATTTTGAAAAATTTCTCCCGAAGGAGATGCGGTTTTATGTAAATCAAGGCTTATATTTAAGCACTTACTTCTAGGTTCGAGAAAGAGAGATTAGGAGTTTAATGATAGAAGTTAGTGATTAACGTATAGTAGTAGTAGAAAGTTAGACGAGAGTGACTCGTCGATTAATTACTTAATATTTGAGATTGATAATTGACGATTTGGTCAATAAGATATTTGAATTAGAATCATATCGACTAGAAATCGAATAACTGAGAAAAGAATTACGATTGTTTAGAACGTAGATTACCAAAACGTTCCAAAAGTAAGTGATCCAACTCATAATTAAATATTAAGTATCTCGTCTACCTCGCTTTTGCTCCCCTGGGTCATTTGAATTGATTGATATAATTATATTAGTTTTGATTTTAGTTAGTCTTCTTTCTAACTCTCTAACACTGATATTTTTTTCTTCTGAAACAATAAAGAAGCTGAATAAGGTCTATTGGCGAAATCTATATATACAGGGTGTTGCCGAATTCGACCGACAAATTCAGAGGGGTGACAGTATGCAGCATAGGAATGACAAATCACCATAGAACATGAGGTGGCAAACCACGTTTAGATGGAGTAATTCACATAAATAGTTATGAACAGTGATGTCGAGTGGAATAAAAAGGAGCAATAAAGGGCAAGGAATACATTAATTAGCAAAAACATGATTACAAAACGAACAATGTATCACCCCTCGACGTCAGAAATGCAACGACAAATGATTGTTACAGGAATTGTTTGAAATTGCGTCCGCGTAGGTTAGAGCAATGCCGACTCAGACGGACGAAGGATTGTCCGGTGTACTGGCTATGTCACCTGAAACGATGAAGATCCATGTCGTGAGATACTCCACTGTAGTCACCAGCGTCTCATACACAAGTGACTTCAGGTAGCCCAGAAAAAGAAATCCAAGGGATTGAGGTCCAGAGATGCGCTCTGCTAATCTTCTGCGTCCAATCTATTTCCCGGGGTACGTAGCATGGAGATGTACAATTGAAAAATGTATTGGTGCACCGTCGTGTTTGAACTACACGTTCTGTAGCGCATTGGCTGGTACTCCCTTCTGTAACTCCCGGAAAAGTGGGAAATTTACAAACGTGCAGGTTTCTTCAACCCTACCGCTCCAAATTTCCGCGTTTTTTCGCCACTCCCCTCTTCTGTCCCATCGTCCTCCTGACGGTTACTATCATCGTGATTTTCTCCGATTAAACGTGGTTGTCCACCACATGTTCTGGAGTAATTTGTCGTCCCCATGCTGCCTACTATCAATCCTCTGAATTTTTCGGTCGAATTCGGCAATCCCCTGTGTAAAGGCGGCTTGCTCATCATGATTTCTCAGGAACTATTAGACCTAGAGACTTGAAATTTGGTAGGTATGTTTCGTTTGCTCTGTAGAAATCCGCTAAAAAAGGTTTTTTTAAAAAAAACAAATCAACCCCCAAGGGGGTTGAGAAGCAGTTATGCACAAAAATTCTAATTTTTAAAAAATTGAAATTTGGCTACCTGAAGATCCACTAAGAACAGGTTTTGTGAAAATCTAATCCAAGAGGGGCATTATAGAAAAAAAATTCCCATTTTTGATCTATTACACGTACAGACTTGAACTTAAGAAAACATATTAATATTCTTATACCTTATAATTTTATTCGAAGGCCAAAAAATAAGACTGGGTTTAGTTTTTTTTGTGACATACATTTATACATCATTAAGGTGAGTGATTTGGATTTAATATGAGATAAACCAAATTATACCATCTATATTTTGGAGCAATAGTCCAACTGATACAGTCGATAGCTGTAGTTGTATTAGTGAAATCGCTGGTTTGAATTTTGATGCTTATAAAGACGGGTCAATTATGAGACTGATGCAAGTTAAATCTGTAGGGGCTCAAAATCTATACGTTATTGCAGCATTTCTCAAACTGTGGGGCGCGTTCCCCTAAGAGGGCGTGACTACACTACGAGGGGGGTGAGCATATTGAAAAGCCGAAAACAAAAGATAAATAAAAGTTATTAATTTACTGAAACTAAACAAAAAAAAATACATTATGAAATAATAAAAAATTAAATAACATTTACACTGATATAACACACTTATAAATGTATCAGTACTACACTGCTTTTACCCGCGGCTTCGCTCGTGTTGATGTCTTTAAATAACTGTCAAAGTCGTAATCATTATCATTAGAAAGTAAATAATATAATATGGTAATTTTTTTATTGCTTTTATTAACAAGTTTATAATAATTACCACTGACACCATAGGATTGTTATGTATAAAATTATGTACAAAAATTAATACTTCTCTTGATAATTAGTACGGTTTATAATTAATTCCTTAACTGTCGACTAAAAGTTACGCGATTCGCTCCCTAACACCAACCGTTTTCCTCGTGGCGCGCGGATGTGATGTACTGGAGGGGAGAGAGAAAAGGAATAAATAAGCAAATAACCTGAAATAAGTAAATCCTTCTCAAGCATTTTCAAGGTCCTTTTGTTGCATTCCAAAACCTTCGGAATAATTTTATGGATAGCAGTGCACAGAAAAGATCGCACTTTAAAAAGACGCATATATACGTCCTGGGAAATTAACACTTAGGTTGAGCGAGAAGTTTATATACGCCGGTTAAATTCGTATTGTAGCTTTAGCATCAATGTATAGTATTATTGAATTCAATGCAATGTTATTGTATGGGGGGGGTGCTTAAATATTGTAATTTTGAGAAGCACTGCGTTATTGAGATGTGGAAACCAGGAGAGTGGGATGCTTGATCGAATATCTGCCTTGTCATTTGACAATAGTTGTGAAATCCAAGGTTCTTCTCCAATAACTTTCTGAATGCTTTTAAGGGCACTTTAATAAACATAATTGCAATACATATGTGTTTGTTATGAGTATTTTATATAAAAATATTACACCTAATATAAACGAAATTGCAAGTAAAATTTTATTTAATGGAGACATGTCATTGTGCAGAATGTTTATTGTGAATAAGATTATAAGGTACATTAAGATCTTCTTGGCGATGAATTTAACCAATCTGTATTTGAGTTCATCAATCTCTGAAAGAAGAATTGGTTATAATTTCTTGGTTTGACTCTAAATTAAAAATAATGCGATATGTTTTCATTAACAATTAACAGATTCTTTGAAATCTTTCCACTGAATTCTAAGACATTTATGGCACTGAACTTCGGATCTAGAAAGGTATAAAATAAAATATAAGTAAAAAAAAGTCTTTCGCAAAAATTTTCTATTAAAAAAACTTCCCATTTAAAAAAAAAAATTTGCATTAAAAAATTAAAGAAAATATTAATCGATTATCTTGAGACTTTTATGGTTTATGAAGAAGACAACAGTTGAGTTGTGTGGTGTCTCACTCTCTAAACTTTTATACCATACCCCATGGTGGCCGCGGTAGCCTAATGGTCAAGTTAACAAAATAGTGGCTGGCGGGTCATGAGTTTGAGCCTAGTACCGTCGAAGACCCGCCGTGCAAAGGGGACCGATGAATGCTAAATATGTCGAGGCTTAAACATTCTCCCATTGATGTGGGGTGGAAGTTAGGAGAGGAGGGTGCAGGCTCAGGTTCCGTCTCCGTCACTTGACCATGGTTGAGAATTACGAGGTCCGTCGAAAAAAACCCTTCGAGTAGCTGAATAGTGCGACTTTAATATTCCCTCACTCAGTTGCCATGCCTCATGAGGCCACTGTAACTCCACCGTGCAGAGAGGCTGATGTTCGTTTAATTTGTCGTGGATAAACATTTACCTTTTGGCGTGTTGTAGTAGTTTTGAGAAGTGGTGCCAACTCAGATGTCATCCTCGTCACTTAACCGGGTTCAAGATTGAGAGGTCCGTTGCCAATAGCCCTCGTGTTGCTTTATAGTGCAATTTAAATAGACGCTCATGCCCCATAGAAACACGTTAGCTGGTTTGCAGCAACCCTATCGTATATCATTTGAGTTTTCTTTAAAATCTCTCCCGAGATTCGAACCTTGATTTTCTTATCATAATGCGCCACTTTGTAATGAAGTTCTAACATTCATTACTAAAAGAATTAGCATCAATTAGATTTTTGTTATAATCTTTCTGTTGCTTTTACCGCTTTCGTAATAGTAAAACATTTAATTTTCAAAATAACAGTTTTAAACCACAAAACGAATTACCATAAATATTCGAACTGTTTATCAAATTAACTTTTAGGCTATCCCACAAATTTCCCTTTGAGAGAGTTTAATCAAATTTTAAAGCGTAAAACTTCATTAAAATTACTTTCGACGTTTCCACTACAAAACATCCAAATAGGCATCCAATTAGAAAACTCTAAATGTGATTCGTTAACCCGGCAACTGATAAATTAAAAGTTTTAAACTCTGCCCTCTCTCTGTCCGCATCTTAATGTGATCAAACAGTGAGATAGATACCCCCCGCCAACTCGAAAAGTTTTCTACCTTTACACCGAGTACTCGACGTCCGAAAGGAAACTTATCGACCAAGTTCAGTCGCCAAAATCGCCAAACATTCTCCAACCTTTAGGAGAACTCCTCATTTCAAACGGGGATCTTCATACTCCTGAGTGGAACATCCACGATGCTCTATTGGAACACAAAAAAATGCCATCACGAGACAGACTTGCTTGAATCGAAGTTGGTCACATCGAAAAGTTCGGGGAAGTTGTTGGGTCGGGAAAATTGAAACTTTGTCCCGTTTGAAGTTGTGCCGAGTTGGAAAAAAGGATTTTTAATCAAACTTCTTTCGGTTAGGTATGGGATATTTGTTATGGTATTCTCCGAACTTTTGAGAAAAAGAATGGCATCAGCAAATACTTCGCCGAAAGGAGTAGGAAATTTAACGTTGGACAAAGCGGCTTTTTTGCTAATTAGGATCAAAAGAATTTTTGTGAAGAAGAAAAACAAAGGGTGAGTTTTTTCAAAAAGAATTTTCTAGGAGAAACTTAAGTTTAGAGTGTTACTTGTTACAATATGTTTATTAAAATCCAATATTTTGTTGTTGAAATAAATATATTCGTATGATTAAAACTATTTATTAAAAGTTTTTTTATTGTTACAATAGAAACTCGAAAATACTTTTATTTTTTACAGTATGATATTATTTTTATGCGCTTTTATATAGGTTAATATGACGGAATATGATTTTTCGCAAGTATTTTAGCATATTTGACATTGGATTTTTAAATGACATTCAAGACTTTATTTTTGTATTTAAATTAGTTAAAATCGGGTGGTAACAGCATACATAGAAAATATAAGGATTGGTTGATAAAACAACAAATTCCTTTTTCAGGACTATCATAAAATGTAATACTATAAAAGAATAATTTTTTTTCCATTTTTTTTTGTAATCACTTTATTGAATATATTCTTTTTTATTGTTGTATTATACAGTCGTTTGATTTTTTTAAATATACATATTTTAAATAAATGGTTAGTTCCTTAAATATAATATACCTACTTAAATAAAATTAAAAGCTTTATTATATGAAAAGATAAGTCAATTGCTGAAATTTACATATGTCAATTGCCAAAATAATAAGTTTTCAATAGTTTTCGTTTTTTAGTTTGAAAATAACGAATTATAAAAAAAAAGGAATTCAGTGAATATATCTTTTGAATACTTTAATAGTTATAGTTTTAGTATTTCCAAGTTTTGTTTTTATTAGTATTTCTATTTTTTGAATTTGTGCTTTTTATATTTCACTTTTCGCTAGGTTTACAAGTTATTTAAGCATTTTAATGAACATGTAATTAAATTCTAAAGTATTTTTCAAACTTTATAAACATTTTTTTACTTTAAATTTAAATTATTTGTTAGACATCATCAAAAATGGATGAACTTGAATATGACCATGAAATCAAAACTTTTAATTTCTTTATTTAACTATCTCGCATATTTTTGCGTACGCCGCACTTTCATTCGTTAATTTATTTTAATTATTCGATTGAATTAACACTTAATAGCTTTTATAATAAAATATGTTCATCTGTTAAAAATATACAATTGGAAATGTTTTTGTTCTTTATTTTGAAGAATCGTATTAAAATTTGATACAAAAATTATGAAAGCAATTTGTGAAAAAGTTTATTTTCTTATTTTCAAATAAAAAAATATTTGAATGAATCTCTATTTCCAATTTGCACATAAATGTAAAAAAATGTATAGATTCATGTGAATATACATTTATATATTATAAAATTATCAAATTATTTATACTCATAAAATTATTTTTCACTTTCTCTAAGACTTTACATTACTTCGAAAGGAAAATTCTGTAAGCTATCTAAGAGTCTCTTATCAGAAAGAATTACTTCATTTAGACATTCTAATTTTATTTCTTGCAATTGAATAATTTATACTTTCGTTTCTTTTGATACATATTTTGACCTCTGTAAAAATCGTACGTAAAACAGTTTTTTTAAAAAAAAATAAAGTGATTTAGGGTGTATTAAATATTTTTAGAGTGCAAAGCTTTTTTGAATAGAATTTATCATTTTAACCGCTATCTCGGTTAGGATAAATTATAAATCAAAATTCGAATTGAATTTTTATTACTGAAATCAAAGAAAAAATATAAATCTGTGAATATTACAAAAACAAACTTTTAAAGGAAATAAATTTTTATTGAATTTTTTCAAGGCAAAATTCCTTAGCGACTCCTTTTACTAAAAACATTCTTCTATATTTCACTATTTTCCTACAAATTTTTAGATAAATTTTTAAGCATTTTTTGAAAATAATTTACTATTTTGATGAAATTTATGTAAGTAATAAAGTTATGTTATGATTCAAAAATTCTTGCTTGAATATATCCAAATTCAGAGAAAAGACTTCAGTTCTAAAATTTGGTTCATATGATTATTTGATATAGTATGTTTCGAAACGAGATTTTGGCAATACTTGGATTCGAATTTGAAGGAAGAATTTAAAGAATGTTGTTACATGTGGATTTATATTGGAAGAATCCATCCAAACATATAAGACAGCTCAAGTATCACTCAAGAACAATAATAAATAATGAAAAAGAACAAATATTTAAAGTAAGAACCAGGGCAAATTAACTTGGGAACAGAAGTAAAAAATTTAAACAATAAGAAAAGGAACATAAGAAATGTAGTCCTTACAAGAGTTATGAAAGTTCTGACATTCCAGTATAGTCTGCTTATCTCACAACGTTTTTGAAACTCTTTATCTGGTTCTGAGCGTATAAGAACATAATATGCATTGAATTTAAAGAATTGATTTTACTAAATGGATGCAAAATGCTTTGTACAATTAATGCAAAATAAATTGTACAACTAATGTTGAAATTTACAAAGAAATATATGTAAAATCCTCTGATAATTTCAATAAATTATAATCAATTGAAAAAAAAACACAATTGATTTGGATAAAACTGATAGAAATCGCGTTTTTAAACCAGTATAATTTGCAAATACAAAAAACAAATAAATCTTCACTTCGAACGAATTTCGGAAATTTATTGGTCCTAAAAGGCATTAGTCATAGACATAGGTCAATCTAAAATGAGAATGATTTATTCAAGCATCTTTTGTTAAACATTAATTCTGGTTTGAGCATCAATCTTATGTGCTATTTAAAACTTGACACATCTATAAATCAAATAAGCCAAACTCTTAAAAAAGGCGTTATAAAAATGTAGCTCTGAGATTTTCTCCCATTTTTACACTTTTTATTTGTTTGTTGACCTTTTTTCCTTTGCAATCATTAATCAGTTGTTCGGAAATCAGCTTTGATGTGATGTTAATTCTGTAAAAAACTAGTCTTCCGGGATTCCGAGACATAGAAATGTGTTATTTTCCTTAGACTAGTACCTTATGGAGACATCTGTGCTTTTCTCGGGTACTCTCATAGATTAATCTACAATCGTTTTGTTACCTCAGTGACTGTCGATAATTGGTGGAATAACTCATGGCTAACTTTGTTTAAATATTTACGTTGCAACAAAGAGAAACTGGATTTTTTTTTCCAAAAAAAAATTGGCATCCAATTCTCCCCCCCCCCCACTTATTAACTGGGATGCGACTCCTAAGTCTGCCAGACCTTTTTTTCATTTTAATATTGTCTATATAATTCTAAAAATACACAATCGTGCAGCATTTTGACAGTCTCGATAGTAAAATAGCATTTAAAAGTGAATGAAAAAAAAAAGATTTCAATGAGAAACTTAAGGATTTATAGATTGTTTAATTTAACGAATTTTTTAAGTTCGAATTTGGCAAAATAAGATAATTTGAAACCTCTGAACTCGGATTTGTCGTTTCATTTATTTGACCATAATCCAAAATTACGAGGTTCGTCGACAGTAGATGTAGTTTTAGGAGACGGTAATTCAAATCAGACTATTAATAATCGCATTTTTGGTGAAAAGTGTATTGAATTTATCAATATTAATAAATGATTGTTTCATAACTGTTCTAATTAAAGTAGGAAGTTTATTATGTTTCAGTTAATATTAAAAGATGAAAAGGACACTTTAGTAAATCAAATACTGTGTGCACAATCATTTTTAAAACTTCTTATATGTGTGCAATGGTGAACGCAGAAGCCTTGTGGTCATGATCCTAAACCCGTGGCAAACGTTGTCGGGTGGCAAGTTCGAGTACTGGGGCCTCTAAAAATCCGCCTTGTAGAGGGGTTGATACACGTTAAATATGTCGAAGCTGAAAGTCTTCCCGTTAATGAGATGTGAAAGTTTGGAAAGTTGGGTGCAAGCTCAGGTGCGGTCCTCATTGTTAGGCCGAAGTTCAAAATTATGATGTCCATCACAACAGCCCTCACGTCGTTTTATAGTAAGTAAGTGTAAATGTTTTATTAACGTTACTCTTAACATGTTGACATTACAGGCAATGGTAATGCGGATAAACTGACGGAAAGAGGCTAGAAATCTGAATAATAACAACTTTGTCCATGTTATCTTACTAGACACAAATGTTGTCGCAAATTTCAAATTGATAGAGATATCAATTCCTGTATAGCATTAACTCTGTAATATAAGTGGAGACCGCCTTATAAAAAAGACCACTGATAGGCGAAGAGTGAGTGAATATTAACGTCGCACTGATTAGCAACACGAGGGCTTTTGGCGACGGTCCGCGTAATTTTGAACAATGGTCAAGTGACGCGGACGTCACCTGAGCTGGCACCCCCTCTCCTAACTACCACACCACACCAACGGGAGGACGTTTGAGCTCTCGACAGATTTAACGTGCATCGCTCCCCTACACAGCGGATCTTTAGTGGTACTAGGATCGAACCCATGACATGCTAGCCATGATCCGATGCCTAGACCACTCGGCCTGATAGGCGAAGAACAGGTTATTATAGAGGAATGATGGAAAGGGCCGTTGGAATAACTTATAGTAATTGTGATAAATGTTCAGATATAGAGGTAACACCTGCTTAAATTTTTGGTTGTCCAGCTATTCTTGCTGCTCTACAAGAAATATGGATCCTGTTTTCGTCAACAAATCTTTATGGGGATAGTATTGAACAGATTGTCAACGTCATATGGGTCCATGGTACTGTCTGATTTGGTCCCATCATGGACACATCATACGTTGCTCTACAAAGCAACACGAGGGCTACTGGCGACACACCTCGTAATTTTGAACCTCTGTAAAGTGACAAGAACGTTATCTGAACTGTCACTCCCTCTCCAATCGGAGGAAATTGAGCCTCGACAGATTAAACTTGCATCAGCCCCTTGCTACATGATAGGTCTTCTGAGGCACTTGGGCTCGAACTCATAACAAGCCGACAACGAGTTCATGACTGACCACTAGGCTTCCGAAGCCATTGCATCGCTTTAGAGTGTAATCTAACATCAAATCTAGCATCCAAACTACAGATATATATTTATAAATATTATTTACATGAGATGTACTTTGTTATTGATGAATTAGCGAGTATTTTGTGTATTGTTCTGTATGTAGGCTTTGCGCTATTAAAACTGGCTTCAATGATATTACTTTACAGTTTAATTATAATTGCGCTTACGAATATCGAATAATATATAACTGTAACAACAAAAAATTCCCTCAGTTAGAACTATACGCACATATATTGAACATTAAATTGATATTTTTAAGAAATTATAAAAGCAACTGTCAAATTATGTGCTTTGCTTGAAAATAGATTGCTAGTTCTATCTTAAGAGCTTTTTAACTCTATTTAAAATGACCAAGTACAACTATCTCAGCTACTTTATCTGGTTTGTTGTATATGCGTTTTTATGGTTTCTCTCCTCGTGATATGCAGTCTTCATAGCCCGAAGGTAAAAGAGGAGGTTCAAGTCTGTATACCAATAAAGACAGTCATGTGGAATAATGGGACATAAAATTCAAAATTCAAATGTCGTGGTATTAAAAGTTTTGAAAAAGAGAGGAAAAGTCGTAAAAGGCAGTACACTTTATATCTATCGTAATTATCATCGCAATTGAACAAAATTGATTTCCTTTTTAATGCTGTAATTATTATTATTATTCTGATGGAAATTTAAAATAACATAAATAGTTACTTAACGGAGATTTTTCCATCACGCTGGCCTTTAGTTTTTTTGTGATGGTTTTCTCGTCATAAAGTTAAAAAAAAAATTGAAGTTTTGTAAAGTTTTGTCCAAGAATTTTTTTGAATTGTTACAGCTTAAAAATAGGTTTCCGAATGTTTGGAGTATCTTAAACATTTGAACCAAATAAGAATTTTTTAGTCATTACATTTCAAAGGCTTTTACACTAATTCATATATATTTTCCAATTCAAAAATATTGAAAAAAAAAGAAATAATATAGAGGTAAAAATGTGAATTACGCTGAACAGAATTATGAAAAAAAAAATCTATCTGTAATCTAACTATTTTTTGTTATTTATGTTATCTGTCTTCTAAAACTCTTAAAATTGAAATTACATGCAATCATCTATATTTATACACTACTCAAAACAATTAAAGGATATTGAATTTATATGTGAATCTTGCGGCTGGGGAATTATTTAGATGACTGATACATGATCGGTAGTCGTGGAAGGCTATATGAGAAAAAACTGATACATGTTTGGCAGGAAAAGATGCATTTCATGGGACATTTGGATACAAAAAGAAAAAAAATAAACCAAAATTTGTGCCTAAGAGAAAAATGAACAAAAAAGGCATTTCCTTGAAGGAAAATCATTTTTAGTAGGAAGTAGGGTTTTCTGGACGGGCAGCAACGTTGAACACCTTAGAGGCATGGAGTCGGTGAGTCTATTAATGAGGAGCAGCGTATTTCGTTTCACTCCTGCCCTTTCTAGTTTTAAGAGGGTTTGTTGGGCGGCCAGCAACTCGTTTGCCTAGAATGTTCCAAACATGATTTCCTTTATTCATGTCCGGAGAACACGCTGGTCATTCCATTCGTGTGATTCCTTCCTCGAAAAAGATATCATCCACCAAATTATCATGATGTTGCCTGAAATCATCATCCATTAACGTGACGTCTTCTCCAATGGCTGCAGTGTTAGGTACTTCAATAGGTCTGAGAAGCTAATCGCCATATAATAGGCGACCGGTCAGAGCTCTGATTCGAATGATGTGGAGATCGAAGCGCCCATCAGTTGAGATGCCAGCATAGACCTTCCCTTCTCCACTGCCAAATCTGACATTTCCGAACACGAACGCAGGATTGTTCCTTGTGACATATTCCTTCCAAATGAACATACGCCTATTATCAGGATGAACAGAAAAATAAAGCTCGAAAAAACAGAGGAAAGAAAATCCCGTCATTCGTTTCTTCTCCAGTTCATATACACTGTTTCTCACTTCGTGATGGTACCTTGCTGTTAACGTAACGCATAACATTGTTCGGTGAGCATAGAGACCTCTGCGTGGAGCTGGTTTTGGACTGTGGTGCCAGTAATAGAGCGAAGGTGTTGTTGAAGAAGAGTGGCATGCATATTTCGGTGTCTTCGAGAGGTTAGATTTAAATATCTATCTTCAATGAATGTTGAAGCTCCTCTTCGACCTTACCCTTTGGACCGCATTTCTAGTCCTCCCAAAAAGTTTCCAGATCATGGAAATTTCACTTCGAGAAACTCCATTGGTTTCTGCTAATTCGGCTTGTATTTGGTTCCCCTCTAACCCACTATTCTCTTTCCAACGTTCTAATTCGGTTAAATGACTTCGTTTAGACATCGCACTCATCAAAACAACGATCTTACTGAATGTAGATAATTCTTTTCTGCTTTATTTTTCATTAAACTCAAAGCCAAATTTCATTCACTGGCGCCAAAGCGTTATTTTTGCCGTCAAATTTAAAATTTGCATACTCCGAAGTTTGAAAACGAGAAAAATTAGAATTTGTGATCTGTTTTCCCACTTTCTGATAGATAAAAACGGTGTAAACCATTTTTTTAAAGATTTATAACATCCTTTAATTGTTTTGAGTACTGTATAATAGGTAAAAGTTCAAGAGACGTTCAGTTTTAAGGGACTATCTGAGGCCACTGTAGTAGACCAGTTGTCAAGGTAACGGACTCGCGGCTGGCATGTTACGAGTTCGAGCCCAGTACCACTGAAGACTCACCGTGTAGGGGAGTGATGCACGTTAAATCTGTCGAGATCTCAAACGTCCTCCCGTTGGTGTGGTAGTTAGGAGAAGGGGAGGGTGCCGACTCAGGTGTCATCCTCGTCTCTTGACCATGGTTCGAAATTACGAGGTCAGTCGCCAAAAGCCCTCGTGTAGCTAAACAGTGCGACGTTAGTATTCACTCCCTCGCTCACTTAAGGAACTATCTATTAGCTTATAATAATTAATTATGGACCATTGTATCATATATTTTCGAAAACTGAAAACTACTGCAAATAGTTTTTAATTAATAGAAAATAAAATTTTAAATATAGTACCTATTGAAATAAAATATATAAAATTATAAGGAGATTAAAGTGAAAAAAAATTGGATAACTTCTTTAAAATAACCTTATTGAATAATATATAAATGAATAAAAATTCTTACTTTTAAAAGAAATATGAGATTAGTTTTTCCTTATTTATATTTCAGTTAATCAAAGTATGCTTTATAACATAAAATTTAGAAAATTTTTGGAAAAATGTATGTATATATATATATAATATGAACTATGTTATATAAAATATTTTTCCAATAAAAGATTAAAACAGCATTACTTTTTTTCATAATCCCTTGCTAGGTTGCTTTTTTTTAAACATAATCTAAAATTTTGAAAAACAGGAATCACTGATCAGATATTCTTTATTTATTTGCACATTATTATTTTTTTAAATTTCCATTATCTTATGGCGCTTTTATTATCAGTTTGTGGCTAATTTTTCGAAATTTTTTACATGTAATTATTATTACTATTTATTTTTATGTTTGCTATCGTTTAATATTTTTCTATAATTTCCCAAATCATTTCATTCTAGATAAAGCTAGTTTAGCTGAAACATACGCTTTTTCAATAAAAAAAATTCAAATAATAAAATAAATTCATTTGCAATTTTTTAAAAAAACTGTAAACTTGAATAGTTATGTTAATGCAAAAAAAGAGAAGAAAATGAAATACAAAGGTTAAAAATAATATTAAAGCAAACTTTATCAAAAAGATTGTTCTTTTTTATTATTTGTTAACTTTTCAGTGTTTCTTGATATAAATTATGAAATGTATTGTAGCCAACCTGTGTTGTGTAATTCTTTTGCGACTTTGAATAATAATAGGCATTACACTATTCTTTCACTATTTATTTGAAAGTGAAAGTTTCTTTTTTCACTTTCTCTTTTCATGAACACAGTTGTATGAAAATCCTTGCAATTTCTATAAAAGTCATCTAAGTTTTACAGTACTAGAATTAAATCTGAAATTATAGCCAGACATAACAAAGAATTATACATTGCTTTTAAACTTAAAAAAATGTGGACAGGAAAGTAAGTTTTTGGAAAGCGATCAGGGTATGATGGGTTGAATTTTAAATAAAATCCTAAAACTACGAAATAAATAATGGTTTATTAAAACATAATTGGAAAAATTCATTTAAAGCAGGACATTTCATAAAATATTTTACCGATAAAATTTTTATAACAATGTAGATAAAACCAAAATCTTCATTAACTAAGACAATTCTTAAAAAACAAAATCGAAAGAGTAGTTTTGCAGAGAATATCAGAAATGGAACTCTGACGAATGGAAAGCATAATTTGATTTGATGAATCATCTTTCACTGTGTTTCCAATCACAGTAAGATGTGTTTGGTGACGTTCCACAGAAGCTTTCCTTCCTGATTGATTGGAGCCAATTGCAAAGCATAAAGAGGCGGTGTGTTAGCTCTTTACATTCTTTTTGACCAATAGTCATTCTAAAGGATCGGATAACAGCCCAATCTCTTTGAATGTACTTCAGGAGCAGTGAATGTTTCCAGAGGCTGAAGCAAGTGATTCTCCCTGTTTTATCCGATTTATGTATGGGAATTTGTGTTTAAGGTATCAGATTACTCTAAAATTATGAATTTTGCCAAAAATTGACAATTTTTTTATCATTTTATTTTTTAGGCCATCTTATTAGCTTTATAAAAATACCAAGTTTATTATTTTCCGTTCACTAGAACAAAAACTACAAATGTTTTAGTAAAAGCAGATGCCATTACTTTAAGCATGATGTGTTCATACTATAAAACGCGTGTTACTCGATTTGTTTCTTTGAAAATGGTTTACGGGGACAGCGATTGCTCAAAAAATTTTGGAAATAATTAACTGAAGTTTTTTGTGTATGTTCTGTGTAACAGTAGAAGTGTTTTAATCTTCAGAGTTTTCAATCACTGTTTTATTACAAAATTTGCAGTCCCTTATGTTAATATAATCATTGTTCTTTTAAGCAATTTCATATAATTAGGATAAAGTGCTGTAGTTTTTGTAAAAGCTAAAATATCTCTTATCCTGAAGGTCATTTCAAAAATAAATAACATAGCAACTCATCAGAATTGAAAGATTGAAAATTTGTTCATATACTTTTGGTATACAATGGGCCTCGTTTATGTTATATTTTGTAAATTTTTACCATTTTTTCCTTATTTTAATAGTAATAATTTCTTTTTCTCTTCTTAATTTTAGCATATTTTTTTTTCTAAAAATATACTAAACAAATCTAATAAACCTCAAGAAGATTCCCATATCTCCATTTTTCTCTAAAAAAAAGTTGTCACAAGTAGTCGGATACCTTAATTTTTTTATGAGAATATCTTGTACTACAAATGAAGAGACGATTTTCTTCATCTTTATATCTAGCTTGATGTTTTAGAGAAGGAATGATATAAAGTACTATTGTTTTATACAAAGAATCTCTATATACCAGGAGTCCGAAATTATGATTACAATTTCAAGTATTAATTACAAAAAAATAAAATAAAGGAATTATTTATGGGTTTTTTGTTCCATAAAGAAAATATCAAAGTTTTTATTACAGGAGTCGGCAATCTATGGCACGTGTGCCTCATGTGTCGTGCGGTATAATTTTCAGCGGCACTCTGCACTGCTCTACAAATTTGTCAATTTTTTTAGGAGGATGGAATTTGATAAATTTGTAATGGACTTTATTTGACAAACATCTTTAAAATTATGGACATTTACGAAATTACAAAAAAAGCTAATAGAACTATTTTGTAAATTGTTGAATGCCATTACTGAAGAGGTTTAATTGTTTGAAGTGAAAAATTGCATATACTTTTTGCTTTTGGTTCTATATAAGTACAAAACCTATCTTCATATGAAAAATATTTTGAATCTACAAAGAAATTGTAAACAGAATGCTCAGAATCGTGTCTTATTGAAAGTCTCACATTATACCCTGATTTTACGATATGAAAGTATAGAGAGGTGCAAGCACTAAGCTCACATTAAAATTTTTATTTATTATATTGGAAGAGGAAATCTCTCATATTTTATGCTGTCTATTTCTTATTTTAATGAATATGTTTGAAAATACATAATATATATGCAATTAAAATTTTTTAAATATTTTTGTTTAAGAAATAGTTTTTTATTTTTTGCTGTTTATTTTTATGTTCAAGAATATTTTTAAACGATGCAAAATTAATATGTAATAAAGCTGTAAATCTATTGCATTATTGACCTCTATTTTCTAACTCTGTATACGTTATCGCGGGAATCGAATTATTTCAAAAATGTCCTACTTTGTGGCAAGTTGAATCATATTGGTAGTTTGGTTTGGCACGCCACAACTAAAAGCTTTATTGCGTGATTTTAATGTGCACACTATTAGTTGCGCGCAACTCGTGGAGTACAGATGAAACATTTCTAAGCCACGTTCTATAATATTGTTACGTTGATCGGGGTTCGAGGATTTTATGCAAATCAGTCAGAAAGTACAAGACATTTCTTTAAGAGCGATGCAAATTTATTGTCGCAAAAACAATTCTTGAAATACAGGATGCAGCAGCAATATTCACAGAATATGTAGATCTTAGGTTTTCACTCTTTCAACAGCATTCAGACACAATTATCAATGTCTGAAATGCACGTATGTAAAAGATTATTCACAAACACAACCGAGCTAATCGGTAATCACGGTCAAGGCAAGTTTACTAATCGCTAGTCAAAACAATTCTCACTAATCGCTAGTCAAAACAATTCTCACTAATCGCTAGTCAAAACAATTCTCACTAATCGCTAGTCAAAGCAATTCTCACTAATCGCTAGTCAAAGCAATTCTCACTAATCGCTAGTCAAAGCAATTCTCACTAATCGCTAGTCAAAGCAATATTCACTTATCGCTAGTCAAAACAATACTCACTAATGTCTAGTCAAAACAATAGTCATTAATTGCTGGTTGAGGCAAGACTGACTCGTTTCACTGAGCACCGCTCTATTTATAGACCCGGCGGAAACTTCGAGAAAGATCCGCTTGCGTCAAAAATCGTGAAATTTGTGGATTTCTCCACTAATTTCTATAAGAATCCATAGGGTCCCGAACTCGCCAAAAATTGTCACCATGTCGCCAAATTGGTCGCCAAAAATTATGCCAACTTGACTCTAGCGCCAAGATTTCGCCAAGTTACCATTGAATCGCCAGTATAACGCAAGGGACGGCGTTGCTTGCGAATATTACAATAAATTTAACATAGAGTAATATAAATGCATTACACATCGAAATACAATTTATTTGCCCTATTTACACAATTTGTAACATGTAAAGCATTGCAGGGCTGACACTCTGAATGGCCACGATAATTTGACTTTTCATTTCATCAGTGGCACGAATTGAAGATTGGTAAACAACGCTTTTGACGTATCCCTACATCCAAGAATAAGAGAAGCCCAAAAGTGTTATGTTTAAAGATTTAGATGGCCACGACATTGAAATTCCTCTTTCCATCCATTGCCCTGGGTACTTTTTCTCACTTCCAAAACTCCAGTTTGTTGTTGTCCTATTTACGCTTTGCATGTGTTGCAGATTTAAATTTGGTAAACTATGCTATAACTTGTGTTTGTCCTTGTGGTGAAGTTATTTTGAAACTGGAAGGTTGTAAAACGTGGACATTGCACCATCTAGTTCCCATTTCATTAAACAGAAACATGAATTATTTTTTTATAGAACGTAATAAACCGTTAGTGAAATCCTTTGTTTAATTTTAATTAATTTTTGAAAGTGTCGTCATACTTTTCAGACACCTTGTATATCTATTCCACGTCGAATCGTCACTGTTTATAAAGGGTTCCTGACGGAGTAGCACACATTAGTTCAAGTAATAATTCAGATTCCGAGTGTCTTCATTATTATGTCTACCGTATGTTGTGAAATCATTCACTTTTTGCTATTTTACTTCATTAAAATTTGAGCTAGCTTCATCATAAATATCTTCGAGTTACACTAATTTTATTAGTTTTTGTAAAAAATATGATTTTTAAATCCATCTTGTGTACACACTCACATAACTTGAACTCGTAAGGTTCACTAATTTAAATAAAATCTGAAATTAAAAAAAATGAAATGAATGCTATTTTATTTTAGTTTAATTCCATTATTAAAATGACAAAATCACATATACGTATGCCTTAAAGTGCTTTTGGGAAAAAACTAATAATGTTCCAAACTTTCGTAAATAAGATCAATCATACTGCTTTGTTTTTTGCTCGACTTCCATGCATAGCAATTGCTTCAGTACATCTGCGAGTTCTGATATTAAAATTATTGATTTATTGGAAATCGTTTTGTTTTTAACTTATTTCTTTTTTTTTCTTAAAAAAAAAATCCAAAACTCAGTATTGCTGTATAATTTGTCTTTTTGAATCAGTAGGTATTGAAAATGAAATATGGAATTCAGATTCACTAATTTCAGTTTCATAATTTTGCTTTAAATATTAATTCGTATCGCAGCATTACTTATCACAAAATAAAATTAAAAGAAATATAGTTGATTAGAATGTGATAATGAATCAACACATTTAATATAACTAGATCTTCAATAATTGATGAATTTTCAATTGAAAATGCATATTCTACACATTTTAACCAATGGGGCTAATTAGGCTGGAGTGTTACGACTTGATTTAGTTGCTGTCAGTGTTATGTACATTGTTACAGAAATATTGGTTATACAATGTTGGAAATGATTCGAAAAAATATATTCATATTTATTTTCACACGCGAGCTGTTATAATTTTCTAGAATCATTTTTTAAAAAGACTTCTATTTTGATTATTGTTTAAAATTTTTATTTCTGGTTATTAAATGCTTGTTTGTAATAATTGTGTTTGTTGATTTTTTTTGAGAAGATAACTATATATATATATATATATATAAGCTCATTTTAAATTAAAATTGATTAATTTTTCGATCTGCAAATTTTTGTCAGTACATATACTGACTTAAGATATCCGACTACGTTCGGAACCATGATTTTAAAAGAGCATATGAATAATTTTTTTGTGATATTTATGTGTAACTGCGTGAATTAGAATAAATATATAAAATTATTTTAAGAATATTACTGCAGACAAAAATTATGTAAATGCAATTTTTCTGCCGAAAAATGAATGACATGTATGCAAAACAATCTTTTATGAAAAATGCTTCTATTATAATAATATCGGTAATATTTTGCCTGTATATAGCTAATACTTCTCTGCAGAGCCTGAACTAGAACTTTTGATTTTTGACTCAGAAGTAGATTTATTCATATTTTAATGCATCACACACACAAAGTAGAGAAATTTTAACTAAGATCTAGTTAATATTTTAATTGATAGTAACATTCAAAATGAGAATTTTTCAAAAATCATAGTTCAAGATCTGTAGAGAAGTTCTAGATATATAGACAAAATATTAATAGTATTTCTTACAAAAGGAGAATGTTTTCAAAACATTTAATTCCTTTGTCATTTCTTTGCTTAAAAGTTTGCATTTGAATAATCTTTTTACTGTAGTAATATTGTAGATATATTTTTAAAACAATTTAAGATGTATATTCTAATTCATGCGATGCTAAATATTAAAAAAAGTTCATTTATACGTGCTTTATACCTTAAAGAAACCTAATTAATTCAAAGAAACAAATTAAAAATGTAATTTGAAGTTATAATTTCTTAGAGTTCAATTCTCGTAGAAGAAATCAAAAGTATTCAATAATTTCTCTAGATGAAACTCTTAAAAAATTCCTAATTGAACTGGTTTTATATATTTATATTTTTAATGATATGAAATACCAAGTTCTTACGTTAATTGATCAGGAAAAGAAACGCCTATTTTCAGTAAACATTTTTCATTCCTGTTATCCAAAGTTTTCTTCAAAAGCAAGACATCACAAAGATGCTTATTGCAATCCTGGAGATTTCGGATCTGCGAATGTATTTCTTTTTATCGAAATCAAAGCAAGCAGTTTCTTGCGAAAAATGCACAATGTACAGTATGTGAAATATATTTGCTGTTCCTTTGGTAGAATAAGGTTGTTTTGGAGATGACACAGTTGAATGGATCTCCAGAAAACCAATTAAAAGTCGGATTCGAGCAGCTCTCGAAGTTCCTCATCCGGAGAGTGAGTGAGGAAAAGACTTAGTAAGGCTCTGAAATGAAACGAAAAAAGAAAAATACTTTAAAGCAATGTCTTATTTATAGAAAATAAACATGGAAACTGAAATGTATGAAATGGAAAGATAGCTATAGAGAGGGATAATGAAAAAGGACAAATAATTCGCTGTTTGGTTTCTTTTAAGATCGTGTTATTAGCTACATTCTGTGATATTTGATATGGAACTATATTAATATTATAATTAGCAATGATATTGTAGTGATATAATCTATATAAACCCGTAACAACCTCCGCACAATGGTGATCATTTTGGTGTAGTGGTTAAGTTACTCGGTTTCGGATCCAAAGGTCCCGGGTTCTGTCCTCAAGCTAAACGCGCCACTTCAATTCCAATGACTTTAAATGTTTCTTTATCATCTCTTTAAATGAAATATTTTTATGCACAACATCAGTTTCCGACGCACATGTATATAGAGGTAACGATATTACTTTAGCCAGCTGGGTGCGTGGTTGGTTTATTACTGGCCTTCTGCACCTTAGGTTGCGGTTCGACCCGGCCCAAGTCGGTGGATTTTTATGATGCAGAAAACCAACAGCGGCCATGTCGTATGATTATACGCCATGTAAAAGATCCCTGGAGTGTCTATTTGGCTTGGATGCTCTCGCAAAATTAAGTCTTAGTACAGTTTGTATCGTCAGAGCTCAGGTGTCTCCTCTAGGGAGGAAACCGGGCCTCAAAATATCTCGGTGATTGGTATCCGCTTACATGGTCGCACTTAAAGAGATACAGCTTCGGGAATGTACTAGGTATGCAATGGTAAAACACGAGTCCGCACTCCATTAGAAGTAAAAAAATATTTCTTTATCCAACACGGAAATAGCAGTACTATGGGGAAAATATTATTCATAACATCACATAAAATTGGCGAAATTGAATTAATTACAATACAATCGGACTTTATTTTAACAAAGTCGCCAAATCCAAAAAAAAAAAAAAGTTCGTAATGTGGAGAATTCGTAAAGATTTATCTTTTAATATTCTTTTATTCTTGTTCCAGGAAAAAGTTCACTAAATAGACGTTCATACAATGGAGGCCTCCTGTATTCATTATTTTTCAGCTGCATCCTCTAAACAATAGAAATGCTTTTCATAAAATTTTCTTAATTATTATCGAAAAGAAATAATAAATGAATATTTATTAAATTTTTAAGGTAAATGTGTGGTCTCCAAACTTTATCGACTCACGGAACTCTTGAAACTTTAAGGTGTTTGCAAGAAACACAACCAAAATCCCTTAGAAAAATGTATCTTAAAATAATTTGAAGTAGATTAACAGGTTACAAGTAATAAGAAAGACACTAAAAATGATGTATTTTTATTAAATTTTTTAATATAATATAATGTAATTTACTCATTTACTTGTGCTTCAGGTGTCATCTACCATTGCATATACAACTTCTGACAATAAAGTTTGCTGAATAGTCTGTAACATTAACGTAGAGGAAATATTAACGAAGTTACCTTACTGTCCTTCAAAATATTCACCTCCATAACTATGTACGCTGAGATCTGTTATACATGTCCTGGAAACTTTGTGCAAGAAGTCCTATTTTGGGATGAAGTACTATAGCCTCGTCACGTTTCGTTGGATGTCAGGAATATCGACGAATCTTTCCTTTGAAAGCGAATTTGATTCATGAGAATAGGAAGGATTGAGATCTGGATGGATGTGTTCAATTTGCACCACACATTTTTACCAGGAACTGTTTGATGATACTAGCTGTGTGAGGGTGAGCATTGTCGTGAACAAAAAAACATGAACACTGTTGTGCGTACCGGGGTCGTACCCTACGTATCTCCTACGTTTTCTCATCCCTAAATACTGGTAACGATTTGTTGTATGGATTCACGGTTAATTTGCAGTTTCATCCGCTATCATGCGTACAGTTAATCGAAGATATTCCGA
>BMAO01006022.1:0-45023 GCA_019973975.1 Trichonephila clavata | reverse complement strand
TTCAGTGGAAGAATACTTTGCCTCCAAACAGATTTATTTTCCAGGGAATTAGATAAGCTTCCATAACGTTGGCAGACAGTTGTAAATTACAAAGGACATTATATTTAAGATTTCAGAACTGCACTCCACCTATATTAACAAGTTATCCCTATTCCTCCTGCTCATCACTGAAGCTAAACGCCCTGGTGGTTCTTTTTCTCTTCAAGGCAGCAGGCAGGAACAAACTATTTTATCCCTTTTCCGGAGTGGGATCCTCCAAACCTTGGCTTTTAAAGATTGTGACAAAGTTTTCCCTACTTTTGTTAGGTGTTCTGCCTGCCAGGCACCTCCGGAACACATTTGTGTGTGACTGCTGTGGCTTACAAAACAAAATCTCTATGAATACCCTCTAATGGTGTTGAAGTCTTTAAAAGTGAATGAGATCATGGACTTACTATAGCTTGGCTAGACATGGAGATGAGACAACAATCTAAATTAAATAAAAGTGAAAAAAGTTTCATTTTTCTTTAAAAAAATGATAGAATTTTCTTTACATTCAATGCGTGTTTTAAAACTTTAATCCAAAAGCATAGATTTGACTAAAAATAAATATTAACATGTATCTTACACTATTTAATACCGAAATTAATGATTTTAAATGAAATAACTGCACGAGGTCTTAATTGTCGTGGCATGTTTCAAAGTATGGATGCACATATGGTTCAAGTAAATCAGCTTAAAGCTAAAAAAATACCAGAATATAGTAGAATCCGTAAAATGATACTAGATTTTTGAAAATGTTAAAAAATATAAGAGTCTTTTGTGGAGGCAGAAAGCACAGAAAACAATTCATGTGCATCAGGAAATCAATAATAATAATAATAATAAGTAAAGGCACAAGTTTTAACTCCACTTGTTTTCCACTTGAATAGGTGCCGTTAGTGCCCCGGATGTGTTTATACGTCCTGCTAACTGGTGACTTTAGTGCCCCCGAATGTATAATCGTCCTTTCAAATGATGACCTTTACACTGTGCTAGTATTTTTAAATAAGTCCCACTGCTTCGGAATACAATAAAATGACATTGACAGTGCTTCTATAGAATTAACTTATTTCGGAGAAAAGGTGGGGACAAATTTAAAAGGGCATTCCAGGAACGATGAAATTCATAGCTAAGCAGTGTTATTTGTTTTTTTTTGTTTGAGTGTACTCTTCTATTATAATTTATTTGCTCTCATTTTCAC
Organism: Trichonephila clavata; assembly: GCA_019973975.1. Classification (NCBI taxonomy): domain Eukaryota; kingdom Metazoa; phylum Arthropoda; class Arachnida; order Araneae; family Nephilidae; genus Trichonephila; species Trichonephila clavata. The sequence goes on along the minus strand of BMAO01006022.1, from coordinate 43,801 downwards.
TTACCGCGTGTAATAGGAGTTTTTAATTTTTTTTTTGTAGGAATTAGTCTGACAACTGAACGGGATGCTGGTTTATGTATTCACAAGATATCGCAAAACAAATAAGTAATAGCTTTTTTATTATTTTGTAATTCTAGACATTAAGTTTTGCATTTTCACACATTTTATTATTTTATCTTTTTCTTTTTCTTTTTAAAGTTAAAGTAAACATTTTTAGGTTGAATAACATGCTTCTTCTTTTCCCCCAATAAACCGTGATCAACGTGTGCCAGTGCGAAACACGATAACATTGGGGATGAATCTCAGCTTTTCATCGACAGTTAAGGGGTTAGAAATTTAATTGTTTACATGAAATTTAAGACCACTCATATTCGATCACAACTGGTTATTTTACATTTCTGTAGCTAGTACAGAAAAGCCATACATATATATATATATATCAGTAGAAAACAAACAAATTAAAAATATTTTGCATTATATTAGGAATTCACAAATTTGTGAATCTGAAATTGAGTGTTACGTAATATACAAAGCTATTCAAGATATAGCTGAATAAGTTTTTTAATCCAATAAAGGGTAGAAATATAGCTCATCTTTATTTTAAGAACATAGATGAAGAAATGTTTTTCTATACATGTATAGTTTCCGCTCTAATTAATTGAAATGCGTAAAGTGCATCTTCTTTCTTTCAGACAATACTAAATTGCCTGGTATATATTGCTTGTCACGCTTGGAAATTAATATATTTTTTGCCAGACAGCAATTTAGCGTCATGAATGCCATCGAGCGAGAATGAATGCAATTTACCGAAAACTCATACAATCAAACTAATTAAAAATTTTCTCTTTTCTTAACTGTCTGATTGAACTTACGTCATGACTGGAATTCCCTTTTCAATCAAAAAAGAAGACAGCTGGCATGGAGTACTTTTTCCTGTTGTTATTTAAGGAATCGAAAAGAAGATTTAATTACATTCTTTGAATTGTCTCAGAACTTATAAGAAACATTTTGGTTAATGGCAGTAAAATTAAAATAAAATCATCAAAATTACAAAAAGCCTTGTTTCAGACTAATTCAAGAACAAATTCCTCATCCATTTACAAGGAATAAAACATTGCAGGGGCATCGAATGGTAAAAATCAGGACAACTGGAATTAAATTAAGAATATTCTCACAAAAAATTATTTTTATTAATTTCATGGTTATATTAAGAAATTATATGTTATTTTAATTAAAATTAGAAGAAAATATTTTATTCAGTCTCATGCTGTTTATTTTAATACGGAAGTGGAGATTTGAACAGGATTTATTATTTAAAATTTTTATTATGTGAAATGTTTTATCCTTTGCTTCGCATCATATATTAAAATAAAGATTTAATAGAAATAATATTCCTCTATCCTGAAAACTAAAAGTATATACACTATTTATTACGGGAAAAATATCCCAATACCAAGAAATATTTTTTTAGAGTAATGAAATTTGTACAATGGAATTTCCTAATTAACATGTTTGATTGTTTAAATTTTCAAGATAACATGCCACAGAAAATGATTTCATGTGTTAAATACTTTTACATTAATATAGCCGGTGTAACCTTCCAAATTTTGAATGCAAGCATGCAATGTCACTCTGTGTTATGGAGTTTCAGGTTTTATGTACTTGTTGTGTCGATATTGGGACAGTCAATGACGGCTGTGGATAATGCTATAGTTGTTATTTAATGACATCCCACATACTTTCTCAATTGGGGAAAGATCTGTAAATCTCGCATGCCATGGTAACTTTACAACACTCTGTAGAGAACGTTGAATTACAACCGTGATGTAAGCGGACTATTATCCTGTTGGAAAACTCCCCTTTCAATATTGTTCATGAATGACAATACTGTTGGTTAAATTACCAGACTGACGTACAAATGTACAATTTGGGATAACTAAGAGAGTGTTCCAGCTGCCATAGGGAATCGCTCCTTAGAACATGACTCCAGATGTAGGCCCAGCGTGTCTAGGCCGCGGGCAATTTGGTTGCAAAAGATTCTCTGGCCTCCTTCTGACCAACACATGCCTACTACACACCAAGGTAGGACCTGCTTCAAAAGAAAATACAACAAATTTCCACTCCCTCCGCCATTGAGAACTGGTATGGCACCACTGGTGTCACAAATGGCAATGGCTTGGCAGTCAGTGGAATAGACGCTACAGGGTGGTTGGTTCAGAGCTGTACTGAAGTAACAAATTTATAACAGTTCGTTGTGTCACTGTGGTACCAAATGCAGCTCGAATTTCTGCCACAGACGCAGTACGATGCACCACAGCCATGCATACCAAATACGGTGGTCTTCTCTCACAGAAGTGCCACCCGGCCTCTCGCATCCCGGATTTCTTGAGACAGTATTATCCCTTGACCTTTGCTCTCAAGAATCGTGCACAGTGGATACATTCCGACCATGTCTTTCTGGAATATAGCGTAAAAACCCCACCTCATAATTGTCCAATTACACGGCCTCTTTAAAACTTGAAGAGCTGTTGGTAATGGATTCTTCGTCTTCTTAACCCCTTTAGGACCGACACAAGGAGAAATAAATGTTTCCTAGGCCCGCACGTTCCGAGAGTATACGCACGCATACGCGGGGCGAATTTCACTGCTAAACCAAATTTCATTTAAAATTCATATAAAATCTTTAATGCTATCAACTACGTTAAAATTTGTAATCTACCTATCATTGATATTCTCTGAATATGCAGTACAAAAATTTTCACTATAGTTAAAAAAAATCAAATTTAAAAAAATAAATATTTTCATTTTAATACAAAAATACTTTTCACTCTTTTCGCCATGATGATTAAAATAAAATAGACGTAAACTTATAAAATACTATCTGTCAAATCCCAAACGATAAATTTACTCTCACATAGACTTGTTTAGGCTTGAATTCTGATACAATTCTTTTAAATAACATCTAATATATCTTTTTTTTTATTTATTTAACCCTTATAGCTTTCTTAGTATCACATTAGTATTATGTTTTCTGCTCTTATGGTTATGAAAACTCTGGTTGCAATAACAACAAACGATTATTTTTCGTTAAAAATGATTCATCGCGTTTGTTTTATGAACATCTGCTTTTTACACATTTTGAGAATAAAAACTATTGTTGTAATACTGAACCTAATAAAAATAAACAAAATAAAATAAATAATGAGACTATAATTTTGAATGTCTGATACCCAATATATGCTAATAAGCTTTCAACTTAGTCAAAATATAAACAGAAATTCAGAGCGAAATAAATCCCGAACCTTTAAATATCCTATTCTCTCGAAAGAATTACATATGTGCAGTTGCTTACATTCATAAATATATATTCCGGATCTGATTTAAAAAAACCCGAAACCCCGAAATCATAGAATTAATTTCAAAGTCTTGTAAAACATTATTCGAGAGGAAAAAACGGACTTCAACCGTTATCTAGGGCCTCAGAGCAGGGAAAGCTCAGTAATCGCATATATGACACCGTGGGCTCTGGAGGAAGAAGCACGTGATCACATATGTGTGAGCATGGCCTTGAACGGGTAAAAGACATTCGTTGCCAAAATCAATTAAATAACGTAGCAATTCACAGACAAATAATACTCATGAACTTTACAGCACGCATTTAAATCAACCCTGATTTGCAAGTTCTTAGTGGCGCTACTACCACCACATTTAAGCGCAAAACGCCAAATTTGAATCGATCTAATCTTTCTGATGTATAAACAAGCCTACCAAATTTCTTTAATGTCAACACAAGTCTTTCTTAGTGAAGGGATTTATTTCCATCAGTGCAGATATAACGCATCAATGTGAAGATGATATTCATTTGTCTTCTTATAGTCGTGGCATTGAAGCAAAGCTTTTTAATATCGGTCACATAAATCGTTCATTTCATATTTCATTTTAACATCAAGAAATTTACTTAGAGAGTGCGCTTCACTCAAGTTCCAGAATACAAGAGAAGGAATTTTACAAATTCCAGATTTAAATGCTTGAGGAAAAACGTAATATAAAAAAATATAACTGCGCGTTCAAGTGAAGTAATTATATATTATTTATAGAAATGACACATTTTTCTTTCAGAGGAAAGTTTAGTTGCTTAGAAGGTACATGTAAGCCATTATAATATTCTTTTACTTGGAATTGCCAATAAATCGATCACAAATTCGAGATCTGATCCTTTTAACAGGAATCACTAATAAATCTATCAAAATATAGTTTTTTAATCCTTTAGTGCGTAATAAAATTATAGGTGTTTAGAAATAGTGTACTCGTATTTTTGAAGTAGATGTTATAAGCAAGTACAATTTTAATTTTGAGTAATTATCAATTTATTTACATAGATGCATATTTTACAAAGAACAGGTAAAGTGTATTGTGGTTCTGCAATTGTATCTTGTGTGTGTATAACACTCAAAATATACGAATTTTGGCGCTTACATTTTGGAAATTTTATAGTAATCAACAATACACAAAAATGCCCATAGTTAGAAATTGCATACTTTTTATTCAGCTGCTAAAATACTATTAGAGAATTATTACGCACCAGTTAATTAGAAATTTTAAAATACTGATAGATGTGTTTGGAAATCTTTTTGATTCCTAACATGACATTTTTCTTTTTCTACTTATGCAGAGAAAAAAAATGCTGCATCATTTCCATCCTGCTTCTCAAGGTATGTTTCTGCAGTTTCAAAATAATGCGCAAAACTTCAAGAAATGTAAATTTGATATTTAGAAGTTTTAATACAAATTTCTGCATTAAAATCTTAATTCATTGGCTCTGACAAATCAATAATTTCCTCAACTCTATTTACACAGATAGACAGTCGATCATCAAAAGTAACATAATCATTGAATTCTTAAAAATATACCCAGAGTTGTCAAGTGTAATGAGATAAGAAAGAAATTTCCTGTCTTATTTAAAAATCACACAATTTCCTGTCTTATTCACTCCTGACGCATCTGCACATGTAAAAAATTTTCAGGATTTGCACCCTTTCCCGTTTAAATTTGCTGCAGACAAGAAAAGTGTTTTTCTCTTTCGGACAAAAAAAATGTCATTTGTAAAAAAAATCAATTTTTTTTTCTAATAGAGAAAATTAAAAAAGGCGTTTTCCGCCGCTTAAATAACTTGTAAATTTGGGGTTTAATATTTCTTAAATAGGGGGTTTTTGCCTTCATTTCAGTTGCGATTTGAGAAAAGTTCGTTAAATCGGGGCTCGACTGCAATACTATTTAAATAACTTTTCATACTAAATGTTTAACTCTTGATTTAATATTTATGTGTAACGTATTTCGAAAATATTTTTAAAATAGTGGTCTATTTTAAAAATCATTTCACATTTTTTCAACAATCGAAACAAAACAAAATGTGTAGGTTTTAAGTTAAACTTTTAATTTTTACAAGTGTAAAAATATTTTGTTTTAACATTAGGAAACTGGAAAAAAGTTAAATATTAATTTTTGTATGATAGGTTTTGCAACAAAGGACAACACAAAGTGATACCTGACATTTTGTACACTGAATCTGGTCTCTTCTCTTACTTGCTTACCTCTTAACGGGGTCTCTTTTAAGAGAGCACAGAGTACACTATCTCGTTGGATTGGGTTTTTCTCAGTATCAGGAATAACATCTAGAAAATGCCCAGATGTTAACCTGAGTCGAGAAGGACTAATGCTGGGTTTTCCTGATGTGTGTGGAAAAAAACTCGTCACAATGATTTTCTGAAATTATTTTTGAATCACTTCTATTCGAAATTGTTTAAGTGATCGTGAACCTCATGATTTACAGTACAAAATGTTGGCTACATAAAAAAGAACAGCTTCCACTATTTTCAATGCCCACCATAATCGCTCTCTGAAAAATCATCACTTTCGCTATTTTACATCATTGCCATTATTTTATTTTTTTCAACGGAACTATCTTTCTTTAGACATTACTCTCTAATCCACAAGCCGCCGTGTACTATACAATAGGGAAAGTAACTGACCTGTTCCCCAAAATGACCCACGAAACCAAAATACATTGTAAACTGCCAATCAAAGCTGATTATTTCCTTTTATTTCCTCAGGCTGAGTAGAACCGTAATAAAACAAAGGGTACTGACAAGTTCTGCTTCATCCGAGTTTTCTCGGGATGATAATTAACTGCAGTATATACGAACCCGAGATAACTCGGGATAATCAAACAAGTGGATATGCAATATAAAATTTAAGTTTAACCGAGCAATATGAAACGCTTAAGTATTTTATTATGTTTATTAATTAAGCATTATAATACTTAAGTATTAAGTGAGCAATAAAATATTAATATATATAAGCAAAAATATAAATAAGCAATATAATATTAAAATATGTCTTAACTTGGCTATAAAATAATTTTTAGTAAGATAGTAACTTAGCTAGGCTGAGTTGTGGTGACCTGTAGCCACCCCTTACACTAATACCTTCCTGTCTATCTGAAAACCCGGCTGGATGTGTTCGTGGACTTAAAGGATCGTAAGACATGATTCCAATTCAAACTGATTTAGTGATTCTTATCAATATGTTACGAATAGACACAGCACAATTATAATTAAGATAAATAAACTAGAGTGGAGTGAAGAGGTGAGAATAAATACCAGCGGATAGTAATACAGAATTTCAACTGAATCTAGGACAGCTTAAACGTGCACAATTACAACTACGCCTCACAATAATAATCTGGTTTTCTTAATCAAAATCACTAACCTTATATTTTACTGCTGCTGTTCCTTCGTGACAAACTTCAGCCACTTTATTTAGCTGGATGAATTGATGAAGACTCCACGCTCCGTAATAATGAACTTCATTATTTTAAATCCGCTTCTCTTTGCGTACATCAAAACGTAACAAGCTCGCTTAACTTGTCAACTACAACATGTCGACTTCTCGATCTTTAATTCACTTGACTTCTCACTTCCTCTTTCTTAGCTCCTACTTAGCTCCTTTCAACTCGCGACAACCGAATTGATATAATATTCCTTATTTACATAAATCACGCCTGGCTCTCGATGAAGATTGTTTGAAATAAAAAATTTGAATTAAAGGAAAAAAGAAGAAGTTAATGAATGTCCTTATAGATCCGTCACAGAGTCATTGGTTATGATTATCCTAAGCATGCATTTGTATCGTTTGCTAGAAAAGAAATGATTTTCGTTATTCAGGAATAAAAAAAATCTATTTTCCTAAATGGCGTTTAAATTAATCACAGCATTAAGTATGGAAAATTAGAAGCACAAAAAAATCTTTAAATTAAATATTAAAATAATAAGAAAATGAACTATAATAATTTATTTTCTTAACACAGAAATGGAACTTTTCTATTTTTGAAAAAAAATTGTATGCCCTAATTGATAAAAATTGAAATAGTTACACTTTAAATAGTTTTATATGACATTAAAAATTAACTCCAATGTTAATCTTCATGCTTATTACTTTTCTATACTTATTATCTTTGTTTAAGTGAATGTTGATGAAAAAAAAGTTTGCTAAGTATAGTTTGTGAATCCCACTGTGAAATGAGGGAGAAAAAACTTCGAAAACACAATGGTTAAAAACAATTGTACACATACAATAAAAGGAATCAAATTTTTATTTAAAAAAAGCAGTACGAACAATTCAAACTTAACAAAAGAGAAATGAACGTTATGTACTTGCCTAACACCTATACAAAGTGTAAATGAAACTTAAAAAAGCTAATGTGTGGTTCGCTTAAAATAAATTACCTATTTCCTATAAATTACCTAAGCTTAAGTTTTTTTGCATCCTAAATTAGGTTAGTTAATAGTGTATTGTTTCTTTATTCAGATTCGTTTCTAGATATGCATTGAAACTAAATAATTTACTGTATTATAGTAAACAGTAACTAATTTCTATTCATTTGGTTTATTTAGGTTTTCCACTCACACACATTCTATATAAAGTGTTTGTGGGACACCTATTGGAGAGCTAAATATATCCAAGTCGGAACTTTTTGTAATAGTCTAAAAATCATTTTTTTCGCGCTATATATATATATATATATATATATATATATAGTATTATGTATTTAATGATATTTATTTTTCGTAAAGAGATTTGTAATCGGATTCTTTTACCACCTACAATTAAAACTCGTCATTTTTAATTCTCTTTAAGTACAGGGTTATTAGATATAAATGACATTGTTTGCAAAATTTAATAATTACCAAATGAATAAAGAAAAAATTATAGTTAAGATGCCATTGTAAAGATAAAATATTGGATTTATTTTTCGCACGTAACGTTTCTTGATGTAAAGTAAAATTTGTTTTCACAAATTTTCATTGTTACTTCCTGTCGACCGTATATCATCGTGAACCTGGTGGACCAACATGTTTGCCTTGACACAGGCAAAAGTGTAAGCCCATCAGCTTATACTCTTAGATGTAAGAGCATTTCTATTATACTTCCTCTGAAATTCACGCTGAACCGGGATTACTGACAGACTTTTTGCAAGCGAGCGTACATAAAATGTCTTTCCTGCTGCTACGCCATGGCCACTTCAGTTCACAATTAAAACATTACTGCCACCTATTTGACAAAAACAGTGTTGCAAACTCTAAATTTAATATTTTATCTTTACAATGACATATTAATGAACGTTTTATTTTTTTTTTCATCTGAGAGTTATTAAATTTTGTAATTGGGTCATTCCTTTCTCAGAACCCTGTATTTTGTTTGTAATAGTAAATTTATACAAGATATATACAGATAATTCTTATAAAAAAATTTAATTCTGAGGTTTATGTTTCTATTACAGAAATAGAAAGATGATCTTTTAAAAGTTGATCAAATATCTCGCTATGTGTATTATAAAACAACCTTGATGTTACATTCATAAGCTAAACATTTCAATGTAATCCTACTTAATAGAATGCAAAATCATAACACTAACTAGCGCTGATAATAAATGAGGTAATACGCACCACAAAGATAGTATTTCACTAAAGTTAATAAACAGGAATTCAAAAGTAAATCTTGCACAGATAATTATTTTAGGAAACTATACTCGAATTTTAAAGGTTAATCAATGCAAAAATAAATATTAACCAACCTATAATGTAATTAAGAATTTAAATCTCTTGGATATAAATAAGTAATTAGATTTAACTCAATCTTCATCTGGTTTAATTGAGGCATTTTTATCGTGAAATAATCTTAATTGAATTTACTAATTCTTCTTGCCGTTTAAAATCTGTTAAACATTTAATAAGATAGTAATTACCACATGAAGTAGTAAGTGGTAAAAGTGGAAAATTAATTATAAAACTCGTTAAAGTGGTATAGAGGGTCTTAAAATAAATAATGAAAACGTACATTTTGCGTGGAAAGAAGAACCGGAATTCCCATTGTTATTTCAAAATTAATTAAAGCATTATTCTATTGTTTTATTTTAGTACTACAATAAAACTAATAGTGAAAGGCATAAGAGAGAATCTTATAATTAGTTTGATTTTATGTACAGAAGCCTCTAGAAAGAGAATGAAGCCCAACAAAATTGATATATCTTTCTTTGAACTTCCACAACATGTAGCATTATGATTTTTGCATTCAATTGTGTTTTGTTAACAGTACAGTCTAACATTCCTCACGATGAATCTCCAGTGTGATCAGAAGTTAAGAGGATGACTAAGTTTATTCGTTCTTCTCAAAGTTCGAGACCTACAAAGGCACTAAATATGTTTTGACGTTATATATATTTTGAAATGAGCCAAGTATGGAGGGCAATTGACACAAAAAACTAATCGGTCTACCGTAATTGTGATATTAACATGACGATGCACTTGTTGTTGCTCGTGCGTTCTCTTTTTTCCCCTAGCATTTTTATAATTCCTTTTAAGACACTTCCGAAGTTCCTTTAAAAACGAAGCATTTTTTTAAAACTTTTGTTCGTTGAAAAATGGATCAAAATCCCTAAAAAAATCAATAATTGCAAGTAGATCATTTATATTATAAAAAATATACTGAAAACGCTCTAGTGAATTCCTGTAAAATGACATTAGCTAAACTTGGGAAGTCTAGAGAACGCCCCAGTCACTGTAACATTTCTGGAAATGAGAAAACAGATAGGCGTGATAAAGGGGCATATATCATGTCCCTACCTGACTCTCCCTTGCCTCTGCGTAACATCAAAATAATCATTTACAGTACACTGCAAATTAATAGTCTACCTGTATGGTGAAGCAGCTGCAGATAAAAGGTGGAATATCTTGCTTAACAAAAGTGGTAGAGTTCCCAGTTCCCTACCTCTATCTGTTGGAGCTGCGTGCTTTAGTTTACTTACTGGACATGACTACTTGCAAAGGCATTTAAATCGCATTGGAGTAAAGGATTCTGATTGGTGCCTTCTGTGCAACCAGGGGGAAATGGATGGTGACCACCTCAGACACTGCCCTATTGTTTTAAAGTTTTTTGTAGACAACACTACGGAGACAAATTTTAATTATTTTTATGCTTCGTCGTCCCTTTATTGGGCTGCTCATTGACTAATGACAGAGATGCCGAAGACGGGTGTAGGATAAAAAATATTATAAAAAAACCACTAGGTATGCATGTATGATGCATGCACAAATAACTGCTTAGTTATCCATCGCATCTACTCCATCTCTAGTTATAAAACAGAAGGAAGTCTATTTTCTTTTTCTTTCATTGTAAAAATTTTCCATTAAATTGCATAGAAGAAACACCTTTTTTTTTTAAAGCATTTATGACACAAATGTCTTATCCTTTTTGAAACCCAAACAACGATGACAGGGACTTTGGTCATGTGTAAATTGAAACTAAGGAAGAATAAATTACTGTTCTTTCTAAGAGAGCCAGTAACAGTTCGCCTTTTCTTCAAAAACCCTTTGATTATGGCAGAACTAGTAAAAAATAAACTATTAACTGTAATATTCCGAACAGTTCACTCAATAACTTTTAGTAGGTGCCAAACATTTCTTCCTTGATTTATGTCATGTTCACCAAGAGAAGGAATCCCAATAGATGTTTCATTCAATCGAATGTAATTTCTTTTATTAAATTGGTTGTGATGGATCCTATTCACGTCCTTATACTAATTATTTTTGGGGAAATAATTTTTCACAGTTGTTTGTGTTTTAAACCAATTTTCGTAGAGAGAATATGATTTTATGCTAATTTGAGCCATATTTATACCCTAACAAGGTGAGTGTTGCGTTAATCGTTTTGTTGCTATTATAGTAAGTGACTTTCGGAAGCCTTGGTAAGAACTTCTAAAGGTTCTGTTACTGTTACCTATGCCACCTAACCGACCATAATATCAGATTAAGATCCACAATTTCACCGCGGTAAAGGGCTAGATTCTTACGCCTGTCGATAGCCTTTGTTTTGAATACCATACAGGTGACATTACGATCAGGTTCGGTTCCACCACAATTTTGAGAGAGAACACCCTGGGGGTGGTCAGGGACCTCTCACCTCTCTTCCTCTTCTCCCAACAGGACATGAGGTCGATGGTTATTAGAGTATCCCCACGCCGCGAAGGCACTATATATTTGCAAACGCCCATGTCTTTCCCGGGATTCGTACTCAGGCTCTATGTCAAAGCAGTCAGCATCACTAACCACTATACCGGATGAGAAGTGTAATGGACAGTGGTACTTGAAAATAGGTTTAGATTGGAATACCTAGTTGACCAGAAGAGCTCTGGTGAGTGCTGTTTCATCGGATCATATACAAGAAATTCAAATGTTTTCGATTAGACACTGGAGCCTGTTTAGAATATTTTTTCCGCATTTTGGCCAGGAATTGGAAAATTTTTCGTAACTTTTAATAATTTTTCACGGTGATTACACAATAAAAACCATCTTGTGGAGGTTTTGGTTAATTAGGAGAGATTTTACAACAAAATAAACCTAGAACGCGTCAACTGGTGTCATTTCAACACCAAGGCATTTATCATTATAAACAGCTGTCGTTCATAAAAGATAGTTGACTAAGCAGATACTGTTAGAAAAACAAACTTTCGGAAGCAATATCGCACATTTATTTTACCTTGAGTGCAATGTTATTGGGTTCGGAGCTGAAATGAGTCAGTTATACTAAATCGTTGCGTCAAACTGTTTCGTTGCATAGCATTTGCCTGTCTGCTTATTAAAAAATTTTCAATCAATTCTCGAACCTTGTGCAAAGCAGAACACCCTGAAACAATGACTCGTTGAAAAAGTCTAAGTTATGTTGAAGTTGATAATTTGTTGCGATATTTTTCTGAGAATAAATCGGATGGTGATGAGAGGCCTTGTTCTAATATAGTTCTGATCTTATATAAAGTTGAGTAAAAACGATAGCCAAATTCTGAGGGAAGTGTAGATGTCATCGATAATATTCCAGTAAGTCCTGATGTATGTGTCCCTGGAGTTGGAATATTATGTATTCCTCATAATAGTAATGTCCCTGGCATATTCGCGTCTCGAAATGTTTTGTGACAAAGCAGTGGTCCAATAAATTTCGGGAAACGTAATGTCAGTGTCAGATTTTTATGCTATAAAGGGTCATAGTATACGATAATTACTTGAAATAATTTTAAAATGTCTTGTAACTAAACTCTACTGAACAGTAGCTTTGCAATTATTTAGTTATTACAATTAAATTATTGATTTTATATCGCGGTTTCGAAACGACACCGGTGGACGTTTAAGAGTAATTGAAATCCTGGACGTTTTAGTATTACATAGCGATCGAATCGGACTGCTTCCTAGAATTATAACCTTGTTTGATAGAAATTTATTGAACCAAATAAACTTAATTACTTTTATAATAACAATGTCTGTTCATTTTGAGTCCTAAGTTTCACCTGCGACTCAAGGTCACGTCATGATCACTGAGCCCTTGTAAGAGCTCTGTTGTTTCCTTTACAGTAAAGCACGTTTACGATGTGTCGTGTTAAATGATTCTTTTAAAGTGGTAAAACATTTCAAACATATTGTGCACTTTGGATTTGAATTTCTGCTTTGATCTGAATTTGTAAATAATAGACGAACTTTTGCTTGAGGACACTAAGGCAACATTATTATTTGAAAATGATTGAATACATTGTAATGGATGTGCTGTCGCGTCCATCAGTGTTTTTGAGTTAGAATAAAAATCAGCCAAAATCAGAAAAAATCTAGTTTATTATTCTTTGAAATACTTCTAACAACCAAAGATATGAAATGCATCTTTAATTAAGTATTGGGGCAAAAGCACAGTAGAAGAGATTTTTAATATTTAATTAAGATCCCTAGCTTACTTTTGGAAAGTTTTGGTAATATACGTTCTAAATTATCCTAATTCCGTTCTCAGCTATTCGAATACTTGTCAATATTAATCTAATCAACTTATTGACTAAATCGTCCAATCAACAATCTTTAATTATTCAACAATTAAGCGTCGAGTAACTCTCGACTAGCTCACAGCTACTTTCTGCTAATCTCTAACTTCTAACTCCTAACCCTTAACCTCCCTCTCTCCCTCTCATTTACATAAACCATGTCTCCTTTTTTCGGGAAAAGTCTTCAATAGAACAATATTTAAAGAAATAGATTTTCCCAAGAGAATTAATAGAAGGCTTGCGGTTAGACTCGTTACAGCATGCTACACCAGGCGCCTATTACATTTAGCAGACCAAATGAGGACAATAATGCGATACATCACTTAATAAAGGCATCGGTCATTTTATTAAAGCCTATTAAAACTATTAAATTGTTTATATATATATACCATTCGACGCCAATTTACAGCACAGTGGTCTGTCCGCAAGACGTCCATTGCTTGGTCTACCCTTGACGCAGAACTAAAGACGTCTCCGCCACCAATGGTGCGATGAAAGAAGGATGTGGGCGGCAGAATGGAATAAAGTTGTCTTTACTGACGAGTCACGCATCTGTAGCAACACACGATGGTCGGATTCGAGTCTGGACACAGCTGCTTCATGCACCGCCACACTGGTCCTGCACCTGGTGTTATGGTATGAGGCGGTAATGGATATCACTCTCGCACTCCTCTAGTACGCATTGCCGGTACATTAAACAGCCAGCGCTACATCTCCGAAGTGTTGGAGCCAGTTGTCCTTCCTTACCTTCAGGGCTTGGCCACAACCATATTTCAACATGATAATGAGCGACCACACATGGCACGCATTGTTCAAAGGTTCTTCGTAAATCGTTAGATTGAATTGCTTCCCTGGCCGGCTCGCTCATCGGATCTTTCACCGATAGAAAACATGTGATCCAAGGTTATTCAACGATTGACCCAGATTACACCCCCAGCTGCCTCACCAGATCAACTTTGGCAACGTGTAGAAGCAGGTTGGTCTGCTGTACCCCAAGAACACATCCAAAGTCCCTTTGAATCAATGCCGAGGCGTGTGGCAGCGGTGATCTCCAACAATGGCGGCTACTCTGGCTACTGATTCTGGCAGAACCACACTTCACAGAAGTCTATAAATTTAATCATTTGATACTTGGTCAACATGTTATCAACAAAATAAATTTTGTTTTGCTACCTCTTGTCTTTCTTGGTGTTGCATTTACGGTGGCCAGCAGTGTATAACAAGAATACATGTTCTTTAGGAATACATGTCGCTTGAACTGTCAGAATTAAAATCTGTGGAAGAAATTGAAAGATAAATTTTAGAAATAGGTCGAGTTGACCAATACAGGGTAGAAAGGAAAGGCTAATCCCTCAATTAGATTGCGCTTAAACCTTACGGACGACCAAAAGCTGAAGACAAATGCTTTGCCAGTACAGCGTACAGGCACTGATATTTTCTTCTTTCTATCTTTGATTTGCTCGTATTTTTAATTTTTATCGTGAGGTTATTATTTCTACTGTTTTTAAGAGATGCATTCGTGTGTGTGTGCATATATATGCACACACACACAAAATCCTCAACAGTTTAAAAAAGAATTATGAACATGAAATTTTTTTGTATATAGGACAGCAATTCTTTTAAGATGTATGAAACATCCTTCATAGCATGCAGAGTGTACTTATAAAAAGCTAACATTTAGGAATTTTAGTGTTCCAAAATTATAAAATAAAAAAAAATTGCGTGAAAAATTTAAATTTGAGGTTAAGTTTAAAACTGAACTTTAAATTTGAAAATTAAAATAAAATTCTTCGATTTTTGCTTTTTTAAAAGTATTATGCTTAGATATATGCAATAAAAGCTGATCGTTTTTTTTTTAACATTTTGGTCAAAAAAATCAATCAAAGGATTCCTAATAGTTTTTTATTTTTTTTTATTTTTGTGCTTAATGTGTAAAGAGGTGTAATTTTCCTAACTTACTAATTTTTTTTAAAAAAAACCCAAGCTGTGTTTTAAAAAAATGTGTATATTTTAAATAACAATCGTAAACTCTCACATTTTACTTTTTCTCTCTTTTATACAAATACTTTTTTTATATTGTATGGAGGATGTCGTGCTTATTTTATCTTACAACAAAACATACTTTCCCCAACAATACGAATTCAATTTTTAGAACTCTTTACAAGTCGTTAAGTGTCCATTAAATGTTGATTTTTATTAGTTTCCCGTCAGCCATTCTTCCAATACATTTAATTTAAATACACTGAAATTAATTTAGAATCGTACTTCTGGGATTGAAGTATGTTTTAAAATTAAGCAATTTGGAAAGGAAATAGCTCAAGCACATTTGGAAGTCATTTTGCCCAACTCATTTAGTTTTGAACAACTGAATTTTGTAATTAGTCGATGTCGTCTCCAAAGTAATTGCACTGTATTTCTTATTGCAATGTCTTCTTATTGCGAAAATAATTGATTAAAATATTTATCTGTGATTATGCTTTATGTTTTTAGTGCAAAATGTTTCAATGGAAAAAGCAATTATTATAATTATTTATAAAACCTAAAACACATATTATATCATTTTTTGCATATGTATACTTTAACAAAGCTAAATTTGATTAGGGATAAATATTAACAAATAACGCCAATAGAAACAAGCAGTAGTGCACACAAAATTTTTTCAAGAAGGTGGTCCATGGCTGAAAGTCCCCCGACTTGTATCATACCTCAAGACAACACCAATTGATTTTTCTGATTTTGTTAACAAAAGACACTAAAAAATAAATTATTGAATTAATAATTAGCATTAATTAATAAAATTATTTGTTAATTGCAAGTACTTAATTTTACGTTATATATATATATATAGGATTATCATCAATCGAAAAAAAACTCGAGGACATTGGGTGTCTGGACACCCAGGACGCCCCCTTGTGTGCGCCACTGGAAACAAGTGAAGTCGATTGAATTGACTTAAAGTTTGAAAGCAAATAGCAACAATAAATCATAATTTTCATACACTCACATTTTGTTTATTTCAATCAAATTTTATAGTATTTTGAATAAATATGTTAAACAAATTTTTAAAAGGTGTGTATTAACACAATATAAACTTGCATTCTATTGTTAAATATAGATAGTCTAAGAAATAGAGGTATATTTGGTAGAAATATTGTAAGAGTGAATGAAGCCCAGGAACTCAGTAGTAGCGAATCGACTACACAGGTTCAAATACCGGGCTGGGTATAGTCGACATAGCCTTTTATTCCTTCAGCAGAATCATAAATTATTACCAAGTTTGCTTGGAAGCTAAACACTGGGTGATTCGCATCAGATTGTCCACTTGTCCAAAACATCTTCTCATGCACCTCAGCGTCCAAGCTTTCTTAAACTGATGTGGACTCAGTAGGCATAGGTCCTCATGGGCTGTTACATCACTGAATTTAGTTTGAGTAGAGTAAGAGTATATATGTATGCATATATTATGTGGCTACTTATTTTTATATATAATCTCTGGCTATACTTTTATTTATGTTTTTCTTAGAATTACAGCTATTTAGTGCATTGCGTGCGTGTGCGTGTGCGATTGTATCTGTATGTGTAAGAGTGCGTGTTTAATAACTCAGAATTTAGGTGGAGGCATTTTGTGCCGGATCTCTCCGCAACTATACTAACACCTTGAGTATTCTTCAGGGAAAAAATATTTTATCTCAACCAACTTTCGTCGAGTAAGAAGGCGTGATTATTCAAATGAAGTATATTATATTAATTCTGTTTTCGCGAGTTTGAATGGTTGGCAAGTTGGAGTTAGCAAAGAGTTTGCGAGTTAGTTTGTTAGTTGAAGATTGAAGGATCGTGGAATTATTAGAAGATTTTGGAGTTTTTCCAGGAAAAAGGATTACGGAGTCTGGATCCGACGACATTGATTAAATACAGATAAAGATCTCCTGCAAGATTCAAGTGTGGAATCCGCTTCATAGAAGTACAGGTATCGTGAGCCTTGATTAATTAGAAATTAGCTTATTAGTGTGTGTGAAGTAGTTTATATTGAGCGTATTTAAGCTAGTGTAGATACAGTTGAGGGTCCATAGTAGTATCCTGGTGTTATTAAATCTCACCTCCGGCTCTACTAGTTGATTATTTAGATTATTTATCTTAATTAGATTTTTATTGTGTCTGATTGATATTTTGGTAACAATAAATTAATTAGATTAAAATCATGGTGTGTTGGTTATTCAGTTTCTCCCCCACACCCATCCTAGTCTGCGGGTAGACAAGGAGTTTCAGCGGCAAGCAGGAACCATCCGGTATTACAATTTTACTTCGTTATGGTCTTAAGCCCTCCAAGACTTCGCGCTATAATTAATCCTCTCAACGGAAAAAAATCACAAATTTATGTTATAAAATCTCTGCCATGTGTGTTTACGTTTCAAAACAAGATGATGTAGTCTTGGGTCAGCCACGTATTCTTACGAATCACAAATGCCTTTAGCTGGAATCATATGATTCTAGCTGTTTCCAGATGACAAAATGCAGAAAAGAAGGTATCTCGAGAGCGAAAAAGGAATGCTTTTGTGAACTGTCTTTTAAACCTTATCGCTTGGTAGTGCCACTTCTGCTACATGTACTTTGCCCTTGGAAAACGCGGAATGAGTCGTGACAGCTATAAACAGCTTGTGTTTGTATTGCATGTTTTGTGTAGTCGTTATACCTGTTTGATTTTCTATAAATGTAGATTTTAAAATATCGTTACACCTCTATACTTCAACGACTGCAACAAATTAATAATTTCTACAGTAAAATGTTAAGACAGGTGAAGTTATTTCATATGAACAACGTCTTTCTTTTAATCCTTACAGGTAATGTTTAACAATAAACTCTAATCACGCGAAATTTAAATGATTACATGGTTGACATACAGTGTCCAAGAAATCAATAATACAATTCTTCAACCACAAATAAGTAATTAATTTGTCTTCCTAGATACAGATTAATCTTACCTACAATCAACAATTATTTAAAATTCATCGAAATATTTAAAATGCATTAGCTTCATGATTAATAGTGTGCCAATCCAAAATACGAGAAACCATTCATTAAACTTCTATCAAAGAATCTAGGAATAGTTAGAATCTAATTAGATCCGATTAAACTTTATATTTTGTATATAACATGTAGGTATCATATTAATCACAGTCAATGTTTAATATAAAAATGTATATTATTTAACGTATAGATACATTATTATCGAGAAATATTAAATTTGTAAATAGAGACATATAGTTATTTCTAAGTTAAAACTGATTAACTATTATTTGCTACTTTGTGATATTTTATCTTCATCAAAGCCAACGCTTCATCTTAAAATATTATAATTTTCGAGATAATTGTTGCAAATAATAAAATGAAATCTAGTCTGTGTCACTGATGTAAAATATAAAAGCTTAAATAAGATATACCATTCTGTCTTTCTATAATTATTTAAGAAACGCAATGTGCGATAAATATGCATAACACAAATTCAGGGCCATCATAAATGTTGCATATTAATATACTTTGCTCTAAATGTATATTAAATATTTAACCCCTTAAATCAGTGTTTCTAAAACTTTCAAAATTTGTGACCCAATATTCAATCATTATTTTCATCATCCCTCAACATTAACAATGTATTGAAAGCAATAATAATATACTTTGACGCTAAAGCTACAAATACAATTCGACTTTAACCACTTCAGTGCCACTGGCGTATATAAAAGTCTCGAGCTCAGCGAGTGCGTTAATTTTCCCGGACGTATATATACGTCTTTCGGAAGTACGATCTTTTCTGCGCATTGATATCCATAAAACTATCCCGAAGGCATTGGAGTGCAATAAATGGACTTTGAGAGGGTTTGCGACAGATTTACATATTTCAGAGGATTTGCTTATCTATTCCTTTTCTATCCCCCACCCTCACCCCAATACACCCCATGCACTCACCTACATGTTAAAAAACGGTGGGAGCGAAACGCGTAATTTTTAACTGACATTTAAGGGATTAATTATAAACCGTATAAATTATCAAGATAAGAGTTAATTTTTGTATATAATTTTGTATATAACAAGACCTTGGGCTCACTGGTAATTATTAAACTTGTTTATAACTTTGTCGTTAACTTAGTTAATAAATTTATTATAAAATACATTGCGCAGTACTGATATATTTATAAATGTATTATATCAGCGTGAAGTCCAGTGGCTGATTGATAGTGCATAGCACTTCCACACTACAGATCTGAGGTTCAAACAACCGGGTTGGGCAAGGTTGACCCAACCTTTCAGTGGGGCGATAATCCTGTACAAAGCTTGGTTGGGAACTTAAATTGGGGGTTTCGTGTCGTATTGACCACGGAACATCTGCTCATGCGCCTCAGGGCCCTAGGTCACGTATACTGATATGGTCACAGTAGGCCTTAGCTCCCACGGGGTTTTGGCATTGAGTTAAGTTTATAAAATCAATGTAAATGTGTATTTTATTTTTAGTTATGGAATATATTTTATTCGTTTATTTTGAGTAAATTAATAAATTTTATAAATAATCTTTTGTTTTCGACTTCCCAATATATGAGTGCCCCCCCTTTCGTGGGGTTATCACGCCCCCTAGGATGTTGCACCCCACAGTTTGAGTAATGCTGCCTTAACTGATGTACCCGGTAGCCACAACCGGTTTGCCCGTAGAGCGTCCGGGCATTTAAAGTCTTCTCTCTATCTTTGATTTGTACATATTTTTAAATCTTACAGTGCAGTGCTTCTCAAACATTCAATATTGGCGATCCAATATTCAATCATAATTTCCATCGCATCCCATCCATCCATACGACTTTAACCTCCTCCTCAGGCAAAGCGTTAATCGTCCCGGTTGTACATATACGTCTTTCCGAAGTACGATCTTATCTGTGTACTACTACCGTAAAATTATTCCATAGGCTTTGGATTACAATAAAAAGTCATTAATTCGTTTTGGAAGGTTTTACTTGATTCAGGGGATTTGCTTATTTATTGCTTCACCCCCCTATACATTACATACGCGCGCCTACGTGGAAAACGGTGGCATTGGGGAGCAAATCGAGTAACTTTTAGTCAGCAGTTAGGGGATTAAATAATAACCATTCAAATTATCAAGATAAGTGTTAATTTTTTAATATAATTTTACATGTCAATTCCATGGGGTTAATGATAATTATTTAAGAACAAGTTGTCCTTGGTGCTGAATTAACTGAACCCTTCTTGGTGATGAAGGTGGTAATTTTTCATTGAATTCAGGAATTTATATTCTTGAAAACATTACACAAATAATAAGGATTTGCAAGTTATGTTCACTTCGCGTTGCTTGACAAGAAAATAAAGTGAAAAGATAATACAAAAAAGCCGATATTATCCCTGTCCTCATTGAAATGTAAGACAGTTCTACACTATGCTTTAAAGTGTGTATGCATATATATATATATATAAGTTACAAGACACAGTATTTGAAAACTAATTATTGTAGAGAATATTTTTCCGAGTGGAGACATATGGCTCTACTAGTAATACAGCTGGTATACAGGTAGGTAGTGAAAGATCCCAGATGATTCGGGACAATTGAAATGACAAACGCTTAGAAAAGTTGTTTAATTTGTAAGTGCGGGAAGTGATTCGATTTTTATGGGCAAAGAATGTGCCTGCATCTGACATTCATAATCAAATCGTAGAAGTTTATGGAGAAGAAGCAATAAGCAGACAGTATGTAGCTAAATAGTGTCGCTCTTTTCAATCAAGAAACCAGAATGTCGGAAACCAGAAAATGGCAGAGAATGGCTGGTCAAGTTCTTCAACGACAGAAATCAACACGACACGAGTGGAAGAAATGATTCAAAATAATAGACGGGTAACTCTGCGTGAAATCTGATCAGAGCTGGGACTAAACTATGGTAGCATGCAACATGTCGGTCCGGTTCTCTTCAGACAGTAATGTGAAAACATCCACCGAGACCTGGCTCAATGGCCAGGGACCAAATTTCTACCAAAACGGGTTAAGCAAGTTGGTTCTGCGTTCTGATAAATGCCTAAATAGGCTTGGTGATTATGCCGAAAAGTTATAGGCACGTATGCCACATAATTCCCTTTTGTATTTTCCGTGTATTGTTAATAAATATTTGTTTATTCGACCTATAAACTTTTTTAATCACCATCGTATGTGCAATCACGCACGTAATCCTCAACCGTTTCAAAAAAATATGAACGTGAAATTTTTGTAAGTATGAGAGAAATACTCTTTGAAAATATATGAAATGTTCTTCATATATAACAGAGTATACTTACAAAGAGCAACAATTTAGGGGTTCTTGTCCGCAGGTATAAAGTAAGAAATTATGTTAAAACTTTAAAAATGAATTTTCCAATAAATATATTCCATTTTCATATTCTGTTAAGTAATATGCTAATAAATATGCAAAAAAGTGTGCCTTTTTTGGAACATTGTGGGCAAAAAA
Organism: Trichonephila clavata; assembly: GCA_019973975.1. NCBI lineage: Eukaryota > Metazoa > Arthropoda > Arachnida > Araneae > Nephilidae > Trichonephila > Trichonephila clavata. The sequence continues at coordinate 21,901 of BMAO01006022.1, read as the reverse complement.
ATTACCATCTTAAGGGGTTAATGTAGTAAATTTTGATACAACTTTACTGTACTATTAATTAGCCAACTTTAATGCTGAAATAGAGAAAAAATGTGTATTAATTTTATTAAAGGCTTCTGTAGTGTGCTATAATAATATAATGCGTATTTCTATGACTTGTAAAAATATAAAGGTCATGTACCAATCCAAACATACTGCATACGAATTGTTTTTATTATTATTTTAACACTAACTATTTATTTTCACAAAAGATAATGTTTCCATTGAAAACCTTACAAATTTCTAATCTAACCAATAATTGTGTAGTTTAGAAATAATTGTTTTATTATTAATAATTATTAATTTTATTAGTTATTAATTTTTAGTTATTAATAATAGTTTTTTAAGTGTATATTTATTCCTTGATAAATCTTCGAAAAACACGGAATTCAAATATTGGTAAAATTTTTCAATGCTGTGAATAATTTTATAAAAAAATAAATGCAATGCTTGATTAAATCGAATAAATACTCAGTAAATTTCCTAATTTCATTAATATTAAGCACAATTCAAAATGTAGTTAAATTTTATCCGGTTTTCATTTTATTGTATTATTTGTTGCTGTTTTCAGCATTATGCATAAATAACTGAAACTAAATAACTATTTACTTAGAATTGATATAAAATCATTTCGTTGTAAAGAGCATTAACAGATTTAGGAAACGTTATTTAGTTTAAATAAAATGAATTTAAATTTTATTTTTTCCCCTACCAATCACAGATCAAGTAAATAGATTAAATAGAATGAATTCAACACACACATTCTCTATTTCATTTCAATTATTTTTCTTTTAGGTCGATTTAATTTCTTTCATTCACATTTTTTCATTTCAATTCCGTGAAAGGTTAAATAAATGAAAATAATTTAACTGGCTAAAAATACGTTAATAAAAAATATAGATACTTAATCCAGTAAATTTAATTTTTTTAAAAATCTCCTATTGTTTTTTTTTTATTTGAATGTTATTTTATATTTGACAACCCCAAGATATCAAGCCACGATTTCTTCAAACTCTCCGCTTGTTATATTTACTTTAAGTATGACTTTTATTTAGAATTAAGTTATAGATCAAAGTGAGTAAAATATTTGCTGTCTAGATATTGGTCGTTGTTAATGGCTACTATGTCGCGGTTCTAAGGTCGCAGATGAAGCATGGGATTCCAAATCCACAGAGATTGTTATACAAAATAACTAAATTTATTTGTTTTATCAGTTTACTATCAAGAAAGATTATAAGAGTAGGGTTTGTAGTCCCAGGATTTAATTTTATCTGAATTATATTTTCAAATTCTTTCTCATAAAAATTTTATAAAAAATTAATTCTTAGAAAGTTTTTATTTTGTTTATAAAAATGTACGTAAAGTTTTTTGTGCAATTACTAGGTGCTATAAGTAAAAAAAATATATAAGCAGCTCTCATTTCTCGTATGGGAGAACGTTGCACAGATCTAAGTGGTTTTTTGTAATACTTACGCAATAATATAAACAACAACTCAAGAACAGCTTTTGTCACAGTTCCTTCTACAATTAAATGCCGTTAATTATTAATAGCGGACTTGCTTGAAAATTTGAGAAACTTCAAATCTCATTGCATTACTAACAGCTCATGCAACTGGATCTTCTATTTCAAATAAGGTAACACTTAAAATTGGTTCACATTCCAATAACTGGATCATTTTATACACATAAACTATTAAGTGTAGCAGAAGAACTAGATAAAGTTATCAAAGATGTATATGCACCAATGAGTCTGTTAGATTTGAGACGCCGTCATCAGAAATTAGAAATGAAATGTTTCTTTTTTGAAATTGAAAGGAAGATGTGATGACTATACCTGGAAAAATATACTCCTATTTAATGAAGATAATACCTACTAGAATAGAATCCGAACGAAAATTTTCTTCGTCAGAACATTTTGTAACAAAAATAAGCCATTTGAACAACAAAACGCTGGACGATCTGTATTTTTTAAAACTTATTTACAGAAACATAAAAACTGAAGAACTGTTTTTTTTTATTCCATTATGTACTATTTTCATTTGTTTTTATGACAAATTAGGATGTTTTTTTTTTTTTTTTCAATAACATAAATATTTAACCAAATTTTAATTGCATTTTCAGGTTTATTATGCATTTTCACCTATAGTATCATGTAAGTATTTTCATTAAATAGTCCAATCCTAATCACGTGACCAATACCAGAATCCCGGGATTTTGGTAATTTTAACCCAAAATCCCGGGATTGCAAACCCTAGACAAGGGAGCAGGGAATTCAGTTGGCTATCTTAAATTCCTAAGAAAAAAATTATGTCACTTCACTGCGTGTGATCCGATGTAACTGCATTCTCCAGATCTCGACAGGGTCACCTTGATATTCCAAGGATTGAACACCAAGGTTTTCGAAAGTCACTTCGTAGATCTACCTATAATAGTAAGGGATAAACCTAACACACACCTTGATAGAATTTAAATATCATAAATTAGCATAAAATCGTCTCTATGGAAGGCGGTTTAAAGTTCAAACAAAAGTTAAAGAAGTATTTTTCCCCAAGAGGATTAGTGAAAGTGTACAAATAGGACCCGACTCAGCTAATGTTGTTGCAAGCAAGTTGTTGTTAAGGAACAATTTTGTGTGCATTGTCATTGTTTAACTACCATCTGGAATCATTGATTACAGCTCAAAAACGCATTGCTCGAATATTTTTTTCCAAAGATAATTATAAAATATTTCCTTACACATCTATGTTTTATATAACGAATGAAATATTCCTGAAAGTAAGAAGTTTCTCACTAGTATATAAAATAATATTATTTCAAATAGAATTTTCTCCTACTTTATTCGTACCCTTTCGTCTTAATATTGTTTTTAATTACCAATAAAGCGAAAGTTCTTACTGTAAAATCCGGCATATAACATGCACCTGTACTTTCAAGGTGAACTTTTTTTAAATTTTAAGGAATATTCACCGTATAACACGCGCATCCCCTTCCCTTTTACGAAATAACCCGCAATGTACGTTAGCAACGATCTAATGTTTTAAAGTCATTTGTTCTAGATATTATCACAGAATTTTGAAAAAAAACTGTAGAACTCTAAAAAAAAAACAATCCTTTAATTTCATAAAAAGTATGCCAATTATATATTTTAAATTAACAGTATTTTTTTCTTTGTAGGAGTATAAGTTTTTTGAATGCACATCTCTTTTATTTGTGAAGCTATCATTTTGATACCCAGCGTATAATGCGCATCCGTATATTACGAACTTATTTTTTGCGTTAAAAGTGCGTGTTATACGCCGGATTTTACGATACATATGTAGTATTTGATGTTGTTTATAATACTTTAGTTGTAGATGAAATAAATTTATTTTGAAAAACAATTTAGAAACTAGCATGCTTGTGTTTATTACGTATTGCAAAAACAATTCATGTAAGAAATGTACAGAGTGTCCCAGGATCATTGGGACACACTTTAAGGAGAAGCAAGGGGTATCACAAGAATTCAGATTTCCATAGCATATCATGGTTCGAAACATCTTCATTCAGCGCTAGGTGGCGTTGTTCACAAGAGCCTTTAAGAAAACTCCCTTGTATTACCGTTTCATTTGAGCGGTCATTACTAGCAGAGGAGAATGGAACGTTTTAAAAACACGGAACTGGTAGTTATGAAAGAGATTTAACAATTGTCGAAGGAAATGCACGAGCAGTAGGAAGATTGTATCGCGAAAGGTCCCACAAAGAGATGCATTGGACGACCTGATGTTTGCTAATTTGCTTCACAACTTGTGTGAATATGGATCACTACGAGGTAATAGGCATATTGAGGGTTACGCAATTCAACGGGCTAGAGTATCCGAAACATTTTGTTCCATACATGAAACAAAATGTGTTAGATACCAATTGAAGGAATCCGTGTGCCTTGCTGGGAGTTCGAGTCACTTGTGGCCCGTCCTCACCATGCCTATGCTTCTCAAATTGTGGATCGAGCCCATCTAGAGGGGCATGAGGACTCTACAAAGGGGCGCGAGTCTCTCGAAAAATCAGAAACAAAAGATTATTTTAAAAAAATTATTTATTTATTGAAATGAAGCAAAACAAAATACATTCTGAAATAATAAAAATAAAATATACATTTACACTAATATAATACACACTTAAAAGGTATCAATACCGCCCACAATGTGTATCATAATTAATTTAAAATAACTAAATTAAGAACAAGTCTAATAACTACCAATGACCCTATGGGCATGTCATAAAATTATATACAAAATTTAATATTTATCTTGATAATTTTACGGTTTATAATTAAAGTTACATTGTAGCTTTACGTCAGGGGTATCAAACTGGTGGCCCACAGTGAGTATTCCTGTGGCCCGACCAGTATATTGACACACAAAAATATGTAACAAAATATCAAAATATTAAATGCTTCTTGTTCTTTCATTTATGTTTATTATAATTCATTTAACGAAATAAACCCACGTTTATACTAAAATTGATTTTTTGGGGGCCCACTTTAAGTTAAGCCATGTTCATTTGGCCCAAGTCAGTATTTGAGTTCAATACCCTTGCCTTACGTTAAAGTATTTTTTTAATTCAGTACATTGTTATTATATGGAGGGGGCACGATGAACATTATAATTAAGAATTAGGTCGCAAGTATAAAACGTTTAAGAAGCACTGGACTACGTTAAGGCTGTTTCCTATGTTCTTATAAGCAACGCCATCGAGCGGCAAACAAAGACGTTTCCAACCATGAGTTATTATGCAAATCTGAACCCTTTTGATGTCCCCAATCTACACTAAAATTTGTCCCAATGATCTTGGGACACCCTGTATATTTGTATTACTGTGCTAATGCATTACTTTCTGTTAAAGTTGTTAACTTAAATCTTTATAACATCACAGACAATGAAATTAATGACAAAGTGATCCATTTATTTTTGTTGCTAGAAAACTGAATGCTGTTTTAATTACCATGTCTGTATACTTGATCTAATTTTTGAATTGAGGTACAAATGGTTTAGATTTTTATTTTCATGAATATTTCTGTAATAAAGAAAATGTTTTGAAATAGTCAATAAATATTTCCTTTTTGAGTGCGGGCTTTTTTATCACATTTAAAATAATGTATATAATTCAAAGACTACGTTCATCTTCCATCAAGATCATTGTTCCTTAGAGAAGATACTTAATCATTTGTATTAAATTAAAACTATCAGCTACTAACTATTAAAATCATTAAGCTAGTGTAAAAAATAATTATTGTTTTGAAAATTTTGAAGTATAAGCTTAAAAAACTTAAAAATAGGAGTGATCTTAGAGTGAACAAAGTACTTGAAAATAGTATTTGACATTAGTTATTCGCTTCACTTTAAAAATTGTAAAGTGTGTTTATTATTAGCTTTATTGTTTTAATTAGAGTATCTAAATATAACTTCACGGAGAATGGAAATAGCTCAGGATTATATATTAAGCACACACACACACACATTTGATTTAATCTTAGTAAATAATCATTAACTAATTATTATTTTCAAAAATAACTGTTGTTTATATTGTGTTTAGTGTGTTCAGGAGAATATTGTTTCATTACAATACTTAACACTGGAAAGTAATTATATTTTAGTACTAGCAAAAAAAAATAAAAAATTTTAAGTAATTCTTTTGGTAATAAACATTAACTTTTTTAACTACTAGTGAACAATCTAGTATTTTTAGTTAATTATTCAATAGAAATTATTTGAAAAATCCATTAAGATATTTTTCTTTTATTAACAATATTTTCATTTATAAAATTTGACAATTATAACGTAATGATTTATAGGAGCATTTATATAAGGAAAAAAAATACAAAGCATAAAGTTATACATTAAAATTTTTTAATCAAATTAAAAAAATAAAATAAAGTTTTTAAAGATATTTAACAAAGAATCCACTTTAAATGATCTTTTATAAAAATAGAGACATTTTTTTCAAAAAACATTTTTAATCAAAAAGGATTTTAAAACCAATCAATAAATCACCATTCAATAAAGTATTTTAATATAGAATATTTTTTTAAGAAATAAAATCTATATTTTTTAAATTTATTTGTAATCAAAAACTAAATAAATACACATCTTTCTTTTTTTTTTATCAAAGTTTAGTTTATTTTTAGAAGCTTAACCAGAAATATCGAAGATTAAATAAGTTAAAAAATCAGCTGAATTAATAGAAAAGTTTTTTAGAATAAAAAGAATATCAAAATAAATATAATTATAGTTTCTTTACAATACCTAATTACGCTTTGTTTCATTTTAAGCAAATATTTGTTTTTTTTTCTATTCAACAAGTAATACAAAACAAAATGTAATGACTAATTTCTCTTTTACTGACAGTAAATAATATGTTCAATATAATTCATCGCAAATTGCATTCCATTTTGTAGAAATACAAGTTTTAATTTGAAATGAAATTTTACTTAAAAGAATAATACAATTTCATGTATTGAAATGTTTCTACGAAAATACCTAAGCATTTAAAGGATCTCTGAACAGTTTTAATCGATTTTACGAAACAGGCAAATTAATTGTGCAATAAAAAAGAATTCCAAAATAATCAGAATAAATCTTATTTAACAAAGAATAAAATCACAGAAAAGCAGACATGTAAAACAATTACAGTTGAATGTAGATTTATTCACCTTTTTCTATTCCTAAATAGTAGGGGTAATTAAAAAACCCAAGAGGGGATTTTCCTCAATTGCCTTTTATAATTGAAGTAATTTCAGTCTAAACCAATAGTTTTTTTAAAAATAATTTTTAACAAACTCTTTTAAGAAGGGGGGGGGGGGTTAAGAACAATTTATGTTTGAATGTTTTACTGATATAAATGGTAATTTCAGAGAGTTCTGGTTAATACTAACTTAAATTACGATTACTGCTTTTCATTCTTAGAGCACACTGCTGGCTAATGAAATATATATACCTAGAAGAAAAGCAAAGAACAAAAATGCACTTACAGTTCATAAACATTACAGTAGATTAAATACATGATCAGTTTTCCAGATGCTTTGAACAAAGCAGTACTTAAACTTTCAGTATTCAAACTGCCATTTCTGGCTGAAATAAAAACTTCAAACTCACTAAAAATTATATTAAATGTATAAGTTGGATAATACATGAAGAGAGAGATATTAGTTTGTACGGTTTTGGCTCTACACTTGCCACTAAAAGTCTGCGTATAGGAAATCATCGTACGTGTTTATGCTGTAATTATTAAAATCTCGCTTCAGAAAATCAATATAACTGTCAGGGATTCTTCAAAATTTCCTTATTGAAACAACAGAACACTATTTTCCTTAACATGAAAAAAACAAAAATGATCACCAAATAATCGCCAACCACTCGCGCCAAAAGTCTGCGTACACTTACAAAATAGAGCTTTTAAGATCTTGTATTGCAAAATAATTTTCTAAATCGTGGTTTTAATTAATTATAACCTTATTTTATGATTTATTTAGGATTTGAAATTTGAAAGCTTGTGTGATTCCATATCTGGCAACATAGAAAAGTTCAATATATTATTGAAAGAAAAATCATCATAGATCTGCAGAAAAAGGGGAACTTTTTTAAGCAAATGCCAAAACTGTTAATAGGAGACATTCATTGATTCAAAAATGTTCATAAGCTAAATGTTCTTCAAAAATGATCAAATCAACTAAAATTTTAACGTCCAAGCCAAGATCCGGCTGCCCATTTGCAGAGTCACCTCGAGAATCTTGCTTGTTAATACGCTCTATTTAAATACATCCAAAAGTATGAGCTTCGCAAATACCTAAAAGTGCTGCAGATATATTGCAAAAAAGTGCGGAGTTAACCACAATTTTTGAAGAGAATTAAAAATGGTGAGATCATGGCCAAGTTGCACTCTAGAAGCCATTCATCTCTTGAGTGAACAGAGCTAACAGAATGTCCATTGCCAAAAAAGCATCTAAATAGGAGACATAATTATAAAAAACATGTGATATATTTAATTGGAAGTATATAATTTTTGTATTTTCAACGAAGTGCATCAAAAAAGACAAACATATGACCGCAAAATTTCCTGCACAGATCTTAAGAAAGAGAATCTTTATTCGACTAACAAACATGGAGGAGGAGGTCAATGTTTGGGGGTGCATAGGAAGCGTTTGGGTTGGTAATCTGGAATTCATTGAATCAATAATGTACAAAATTGATTACTTGAATTTATTGAAGTAAAATATCAGGACATATGCCGAGAAACTTCCAGTGAGTGATAACTTTTATTTTTAGCAGGACAAAAGAACCAAGCAAATGGCTAACATTGTGAAGTCATTTTGAAGCCATGGTTGTTCTGCCATGTCCCAAGCTAATTCCATAAGCCATCCTAGTACCCAAACCTAAGCACAATACAGCATTAGAGGAATTTACTCAAGTGAATAATCAAGGAGAACGTAATAACATCCAAAGAAATGCTGAAATCTGTTATAGTAGAAGATGGAACAAAATAACCACGGAAAAGACAACTAAGATAGTTAAATCTCCGCCAAATATATTGAGAAAGTTACAGAAAGAACGAAGCAGAGCTTAAAAAAAGGATTAACTTTTAGGTACAATCCATTATCATAAAGATTTTATCCAGTGTAGGCAAACTTTTAAAGCGCACGATTTGTGTCGTTTTCAAGTTTTAAATATTTGTATTATTTTATGAAATAAAATCAGGTGATATCTTTGCTAATACTATTAACATTTTCGACATTAAAGGAATAAATCAAATATAGTATTGAGTCAGAAAGACTACATTTAATAAGCTATCTTTGCATGAATAAGAAAGATGATCGTCTGTACGCAAACTTTAGGAGTGAAGGTATGTAAAAGTCCAAAAATTGTAGTGATTGGCATGTAGCGGTATTTCAATCTATTGGCAATACATGGCAGGCAAGTTGCTTATAATGAACTAGCCGTTAGCCACCCTCTTTGCTGAGTATTTCATGATATTTTATAAATACGAGGGTAAGTTGAAAAATAAGTTTCCCCTGTCGACTGTTGTCAGAGTTGTGTATGAAAGTCAAAAAATAGAATGAGACATTAAAGATATGACATACCTTTATATTTCCACATAGGTACCAAGTACATTGCGACATTTGTCATATCGCTTAATAAGCTTCAAAAAGCCCTCCAGGAAAAAATCAGGGCTTTCCATATGGAAGAAGCGTTGAACGGCTTGTTTCACTTCAGTATTGCTTCTAAAGCGCGTTCCCCCGAGATTTTTCTTCAAAGCCGGAAACAGATAGAAGTCGCTTGGTGCGAGATTAGGACTGTATGGCGGATGATGTAGGCGCTCCCAAACAAGAGTTGCAATAGGGTTTTGAGTTGCCGTCGCCGAGTGTAGTCTCGCATTGTCATCCAACAACAGAACGCACGATTTGAGAAGCCCGGCCAGCTTTTTCCGAATCGCCTCTTTCAATTTCGACAGGGTGTCACAGTAGCGCGTAGCATTGATGGTTCCAACATCCAAAAAGTCCAGCAACAAAACTCCTTGGGCGTCCCAGAAAACTGTGAGGAGCACTTTACCTGCAGAGGGAGTTGTCTTGAACTTCTTTCGGACAGGTGATGACGGATGTTTCCACTCAATAGATGCGGCCTTTGATTCTGGAGTGAAATGGTGGATCCACGTTTCATCCCCCGTCACAATCCGAAACAGAAAGTCATTGCCATCTTCATGGTAACGCACGAGATGTTCCAGGCTGACCGCCATGCGTTGTTCCTGGTGTGTCGAGGTCAATTGTCGGGGCACCCATCGTGCTGACACTTTTCTGTATTGAAGAAAGTCGTGGATGATGTTTTGAGCTCGCTCATGTGAGATTCCAAGTTCTTCCGCTACTTCATCGGTGGTGATACGCGGTTCGCTCCAATCATATGTCATCCCCCTTCCGACATTTGCATCTGTAGTGGCCGTGCGCGTCCGTCCAGCTCTCGGTATGTCTTCCACTTGCTGACGTCTATCACTGAATGTGCGACACCATCTTCGCACCATTTGCTTCGACATCACACCTGGCCCATAGACTTCCACGAGGCGGTTATGAATTTCTGTTCCTGATACTCCACGTGCCCATTCATAGCGGATAACCACTCTCACTTCCTCCTTTGACCACGAATTCAAAACGCACCTTCTCTCCATACCTACCGGGGCTCAAATGAGAGGCTGGTCTCCACTTTGCGCAGGCACTGCAACAGCGCCATCTGCTTGATTTGCAGCGACCTCTACCCAATGGTGTATCGGTGACTTGCGCGTTTTCCTGCTGTGTCGCCTTTCGCCCATAGCCGTTCAACGCTTCTTCCATATGCAAAGCCCTGATTTTTTCTTGGATGACTTTTTGAAGCTTATCAAGCGATATGACAAATGTCTCAACGTACTCGTACGAGAATAATAAAATTCAGGTATGTCATATCTTTAATGTCTCATTCTACTTTTTGACTTTCATACACAACTCTGACCACAGTCGACAGGGGAAACTTATTTTTCAACTTACCCTCGTATATACTGTTAAAATACATTGCATACATAAATTATTGGTATCTAAGTCCTAGCTTTAAGAATCCAATTGTAATGAAACATATACTAATATCTGTAACTCTCGCCTCTTGATAAAAAAAAAAAGGAAAGAACTTCTAATTTGTATTTTCTAATTATCTCTAAAATTGAAGTACAGAATGATGTTTGCACTTTCGTAACCCCATAACCAGGTGGATTTCCGCAAAACCAATTTTCGGGGGATCTCTACTCCGTAAAATAAACCTGCAAGCCAAATTTAAAGTCTAAATCTAATAGAGCAAAAACGAAATGTTAATAATCAAAAACCCCCGTAATCTCGTTGAGAGTTGCTCTCCAAAATAACCGTTCTTGGTGGATTTCAATTCAACAAAAGAAAAATGCAAACCAAATTCCATTATTATAGTCCTTGTAGTTCGAAAAAAGGATTTTTTTGTCAATACGCCCAAGTAGCCCCTTGCTCCCCCAGGAAGTGATTTCCCCTAAATACATTCTTAGTGGATCCCTATTCAACAAAAAAAAACATGCTTAACCAATTTCTAGTATGTGAGTCTAACAATCCATAAGAAGGATTTTTTTTATAATTCCCCTTGACCCCTCGCAACCTTCCTAGGGGGTCGATTTTCGTTCTACCCTTTGTTAGAACTCTATTCCATGAAAGTAACATGCCTACCAATTTTCAAACAGGTAGATCTAATAGTTTGAAAGCGGAAATATTTGTCTGTAATGCCCCTTAATCCTCTGAAATGAAACATGAGGGTTGATTTTCGCGAAAAACATTTTGTAGCGGTTCATTACTCTACGAAAGGAATCTGCTTACCAAATTTCAAGAATGACGTCTAATAGTTTAAAAATGTGAATTATCTATAACTCCCCTTGAGCCCTGCAATGCCCCCTGGGGGTCTGTTTTCACAAGACACATTTTGGGAACTTTACTCTAAAAAAGGAGTCTGCTTACCAAAATTGAAGACTGTGAGTCTAATAAATTAAAAATGGGAAACAATTACCTATAACACCCCTTGAGACCTCGCAGCGCCGCCTAGGAGTCGATTTTCACAAAACACATTATATAGGGGATCTTTAATCCATGAAAGGATTCTGGTTATCATATTTCATGACTGTACGGCCAGTAGTTTAAAAATGGAAATAATTATCTTTTACGCCCTATAATCCACCGCAAAGCCACTTGGGGGTCGATTTTCACGAAATCCATCTTGTAGCTAATCTCTATCCTGTGAGAGGAGTCTGCTTACCAAATTTCAAGACTGTGCATCTAATAGTTTACAAATCTGAATATTTTTTTATATCTCCTCTTAACCCCCACAGCATCCCTTGGGAGTCAATTTCCCAAAACCCATTTGTAACGGATATTTACTCCATGAAATAAACATGCCTACCAATTTTCAAGAAGGTAGGTCAAGTAGTTTAAAAACGAAAATATTTATCTTTTACGTCACTTATTCCCCGCAACGCCACTTGGGGGGCTATTTACCCCAAACCCATCTTGTAGCTGACCTCTACTCTATAAATAAACTTTATTTATCAAATTTAAAGACTGTGAGTCTAATAGTTTATAGATGGAAATTATTATCTATAACGCCCCTTATGCCACCGCAACGCTACTTGGAGGTCAATTTTTACCAAATTCATTTTGTAGCGGATCTCTACTCTATCAAAGTAATCTGCATACCCAATTTCAAGATTGTACGTCGAGTAGTTTAAAAATGGAAACAATTATTTATATTGCCCTTAACTCCCCGTAACGCCCCATACGGTTCAAATTTCGCAAAAAAAAAAATCCGTACTTAGCGAATCTCTACTCCATGAAAGGAACATGTCTACTAAATTGCAAGTCTGTAGGTTGAATAGTTCCGCAGATATCATGATTAATCAGTCAGTCAGTCAGTGAATAAGTCGCTTTTCTCCTTTATATATATATATATATATATATATAATATAACTAGGGAGAGAAGTCTGGCAAAGTTTGCAACAACACGCATTGGAATATCTCTGTGACTTGAGAGCATCACGGGAAAAAACGATCTTTAACTGTCTTTCTTAAGGCTAGCTTTATAGAGATTTTAAAGTAAGGGTGCAGCAATTTACCCTGATTTCCTTTTGCATCATATCAATTTAAGTTCCAGCACAGAAGCGCAATCAACAATGCTCGCTTTAAAAGCAATATATAAAATATAATACTGAAAATCGCATGTTTTTCTTTTAATTTAAGAGTTCTGATTTTACAAAGAGAGAGATAATTCAGAATTCTTCGGAAACTTTTTAAAGGAATGAGTTCTAATTGGTAATTCTTCGGTGTTAAAATATCGTACTTTCCAAGATACATAATTGCTTCCCTCTTACTGAAAGTATCAATAAAACTTTAAATGGAAACTGGAAAACATGTCTCACTTTGATATTTGAGTCTTATTTTATAGTCTTAAACACACACAAGTGTAATGCTGTTGCATAAAATGTAGAGAATGAATCTAGTAATTATATTTAGAAATGTAGGTATATATTTTCCTATACGTTATTTATACAAAAAAAAACCAATTTAACTAAACTCTGAAGTGGAGTTAAAATTTTTTGATATAAGTAGAAAACATATTTTTTTTTGTTTCTCAGAAGTTATGATTAACTGGAGAATAATTTTAAGCTTTATACTACAAATATTTCAAAATATCCCTTGTTTCAGACGATTTAAATCTGCTCCATGAAGATCTCTTAACATTAAAGCATTGATGTGTCAACACAGCGAAAGCGTGTTTGGAGTTTAAATCAGTAACATTTTTGTAAGAGGTACAACGCGCTGTTCAAAACGATACGTTTTTTTTTTAATGCATAACAAATTACCAAAGATATTCGTGCTCATTAAACAATAGGGAAACACAAATCAGAATTGTTCTTTCGAGAAATTTTATATTTTTCATTCGAATCGAGAATAATAACTTTAACGGTGAATACTAAGTAAGAGAAGAAAGGAATATTTACGTTTTGCTAGTTTTCTGGAGGCGTTAAGTATGCCAAGAAATTTCACCATGTACTTATAAATTAATGCGTTTTCTGCTCATTTATATACTGTGATATTTGAGCATTGTAGTCAAATCATAAATGTTAATAAAAACACTGACTTAAAAATATTAATTTTTTCACAGACAACGTAGCTATAAAATCATACTTTTAAGTGTATAATAACCATAAACTTCAAAATCATTTTAACAATTATTATTATCATTTTATGATTTAATGCTTTGGTTGCACATATCTAATACTATTAACTTGTAATGAAAGGTTTAAAATAAATAGAGCAAAATATGAAATATTCCCTTGGATAATTGAAGAAACAGAATTAAGAAATTGTATTCAATTAATTTATACTTTGATCTGTGAGCTAATTTTTGTAAAGCATATAATAACAAACATTTCGGCAAAAAATGTTGTTTTTCCTTCTAGTTGAAATGATTTCATATTTTCCCCCTTTTTCGTGTGTGCAAAGGAAAGAGTTATTAATCGTTTGCCTTTGGATTTGGTAAGGTTTTTTTTTTCATTCCATGGTTGCGATAATGATTTCTTTCTGGCAAACAGTTTACTTTGGCAACCCAGATACAATGAAATGCGGAATCATTCCGAGATATTCGTGTTTGTTATTCCTATTGAAAATCAGCAGATGTTTTTAAAAAGACAGAGGACTTTTTTGATTAAACATTTTTTTCTTGAAAAACTTTATTATGATTTCGGTTTTGATATATTTTTTTAGTTTAACTTTTATTATCTATTTTTTTACTTAATTATTTTTTTTCGTAGTGTGACTAAGATGTATAAGTACGATTTTTTTCCCCTTCTAAAATGACTTTTGGCGCACAAAAAAAAAGGATGTGTAATATAATGATATTTCATTTTAATTATTTAAAGTTCAGTTTGCAAAAGAGACAAGGAATCGATTGACAATAGAAATTTGATTATAAGGTCTGTGAGATGGAATACTAGAAGAAAATAAATTAGGCATGATCCAGATTTTAATAAGAAAGAAGAATGGTTGAAAAGCAATCTGTAATATCATTTCTTTTGAGATTTTTCTTCTTTGTGAATACCGGCTTCTTGTAGCTAAAATTCAATCACTGCATTTGAGAGATTCAATTCTATTCCAAATTTCCAGTTCCACATGAAAGAATGCACAAAAACAGCAATTTAGTGAGAAGCATCTAACTCCGAGAATCTCAAAAAGATTAATTTTTCCTCGAAAGAATTAGAATTCTAACAAACACGCACAGAAGGTACGTTATTATTCTTTTTAGAAATTGCGTAGTTCTTGTTTTCCTTCAAATTATAAAATGCTTCATTAATTCACTAAATCCTTCCAGTTTAACTATACTTATCGATAGTCTAGCAATTACCGAAAAAATTGCCCACTTTACAGGGATCACTTTAGGCTATGCTTAACCTGTAGAACAACCGCAATTTTATATCAATATAATTCTTACAATTCATCATATATTTTCTTGGAAAAGACTTTATAATTTCTTTAAATAGTCTTATATTTCACAGGACAGGTTTATAATTTTCTATTTATATAATCACACACACAAATGAAATAATTTTAAATAATTGAAATTCTATGTGTTTTAAGGTTTAAAATTTACGGAATGCAAAGTGTTTCAATTAAAAATAATAATTAAATTAAATTTAGAAACAATGGTATAAAACATTTCAAAATTATTATACTACATAAACGATCAAAAAATTTATGGAATGGAATGATGATTATTTTACTACTTGTCATAGATAACCGAAATTTATTTTGTCACGTTTTTAGTGAATCTAAACTTAAACTGGAAAATAAATTCTGAAGAAATAATTAAGATAGCATCATTAAGTTTGAATACATTCATATCGCTTAGAGGGGACAAAGATACTTATATTCCTCTTCACTGTTGTGTCTGGTAATTCAGAAACACACATTTCAAATACAAATTAACCATTCATAAGAGCATTTGAATTATTTAAACTCAATTCAATTTAGGGAGTTGCATTATCTGTGAAGTACCTCCATTAAATAGGCTACTTAATAGTCAATTGAATTAAAAGACTATTCACAGTAAATATAAATTGAAACAATACATTTATATTTAGGAATAGTATTAGTTCAGCTGTAAGTTGAAAACTTGAAGTCAAAGCAATGTTAAAAATTAAATATTATTTAACAATATCAATTGTAATTTTGAATGCTAAACATAAAATAGATGTTTAAAATTGTTAGTGCTTACAAAATAAGCCAACGAAACGTATGTATATATACTTGGTTCCAATAAGAATTTACAACTTCTAATGCGTTTTAAAGAATATAAGGAAACAATTTTATAAATATTTTTTTGCATATACAAATAGTTAATGAACAGAGTGTAGAACATCCATGTTAATATATGTTATTTTAAGCAGCTGTAGTAAACATTTAAATAAGATTGATGTAGCTTTGAATTTTTAAGATTACACAAATATTTATATATATATATATATATATATATATATATATATATATATATATATATATATATATATATATATATATATATATATATATATATATATGTATATATATATATATATATATATATATATATATATATATCTTAGTATTGCTGTGTTTTTGATGCAGTGAGTCAGTACATTTGTGGAATCTGTATACATCGGGTAAGATTAGAGTTTCTTTGCTCATTTACATTATTGTTAATTATGGCTATATTCATTATTAACCTCTCTTGCAAATATTTTTGTTTATACATATTTATATTTGTCTTTTTCTTCGGATTCCTATGGTAATTTAATATTGCAATTTCTATTTTATTGCTGTTATATTCACCCACGTGGGTTTTAGACTTTTGCCTTAGTTTATACTGGAAGCTATTATGTAGAAACAATTTCTGCTGCAGGAGAAGGTTGAGATCTCACAAACAATGTTTAATCCTGTTTCACTGTCCTAAACCAGTGACAGCTCGAGAAATCATATTAGTTTTCCCCTCTAGATACATTTCTTTTTGGTTTGTCATGGTTCCATGTTCTTGGTTCTTCCGGTCTGATCTTAGGATGCTTGGGATTTATTAGTCTTCTTTTGGATTATTTACTGCTATATATATATATATATATATATATATATATATGCGAGGGAGAAGAGACAGTAATATACATACATATATATATAGGAAGGAACAGATTATATATATATATATATATATTTATTTATATATATATATGTGTGTGTGTGTGTGCGTGTGTGTGTGTGTGTGTGTGTGTGTGCGTGTGTGTGTGTGTGGTGTGTGTGTGTGTGTGTGTGTGTGTGTGTGTGTGTGTGTGTGTGTGTGTGTGTGTTTCGAGTCAACACCAAGCATTTTTTAAAAACGATTTTTATTCAACGAACCATTTCTGAATCTGCTCTGAGAAGAAATGAACACGAAAATGAAGTATAAGTGGCTTTCCACTTATATCTAGATGTTCTAAGTAGCCTTCTTATTGAGGAGATGTATTTGAAAATTAAGCATGACATATGATGCAATAAAAATTAATGATCGGGTTTAAAAGTGTTCTGTTTAGGGCAATCTGTTCCTCGCTAGAAGTGGGTTTTCAATTTAAAACTCGAAGATGCAACGTAAAATAAAAGTTCAATTTTGTATAGGGAATTTAATTTTAGGACTAATTTAATTATCCTTACATTTATATTCATCTCTCTCTCTGCCTCTCTCTCTGTCTCTCTGAATATATATATATATATATATATATATATATAAATAATTTTTACTCATATATAAAATTTTTATTTATGATTGAAATATAATTTATAAATTTTGGATAACGTTCTATACTAAAACATATGATTAAAAAAAGCATTACAATAAAAAATATGCGTGGTACTTTTTCAAGAATAATAAAGTCAAAATTCTGCATTAATATTACAGGCCCTTTTCCGTTCTTCAAAGTATTTTGAGTGTAAATCTCATAGTTTAACGATAGAGCACGATGTCTTAAAACTATATTTTTGTATTTTAGTTTGAAAGAACAATTAATTCCAATATTTTCCGTAAGACTAAGAAAACCTGTTAAAACAATTTGAAAAATGAAGGCAATTAAAACATACTTTTAAGAAAAAATTATTGAAATTAAAATAAAACTTAGTTGCTTAGATTACAACATTTCTTCAGAGTTGTTCCCGATGTAAACAGCATCATACTGATATTCCCTTTTTTACATTAAACATTAACATTACTTTTTACCTCGCTGTAAGCAAGTTTAACACTGTTTCTGTGGTAAAAGCATAAATTATTAAATCATATGAAATATTTGGGTGAACCAATTACTATGTTAATTACGAATAATCAATTAATTTATCTTTCTTTAATAAATAAAGTTTTCTTATAAAATAAAAATAAACATTTATAAATATATGGAAATAGATCAAAGGCTATTTTTTGCATGTTTATTGTAAAGTTTAACATCATATGAAAATGCTATGTCTCTTACTGGGCCAATTTAAGCTAATTTTGAGCCCTGGACGCAGATGATCTACAGGACTTTTTAGAACTGAAGGATCAAAATTATAACCAGAAAATCTGGTTAAGTCCAGCTTATCCAGGCCCTACCGGGACCCGGACTCCTAAGCACCCTTCCCAAACACACAGAGGATAAATCGGTATTCTCCTCTAAAGGTCCTTATCATATGACCGCAACTAAATATTTATTAGCAAAGTTTAAATTAAATTAAAGAAGCATGAATTCAAAAAACAAAACAAACAAAAATCTTCACATTTATTTAAGTTAAAGCAGAATATTTTATTCGGAATATATTCCGGCGTAAAAAACGTCACAACCCCTTTTCAATTAACGTTTTAGAGATATACTGCGAAATGAGAAAAGCATTAAAACTCAAAATTGCGAATAAATTAATTTTTATTTAATAAATCAATGCGGTTTTAATAGTCATTCAGAAAATAATAAATTTATAAGAATTGTTGAGACTTAATTGCGTAATATGGAAAGCATTTTCCTGAACTAAATGAAAAAATTGAGTAGCGTCTATAAATAAGTATATTTCATTGGCGATAAAGTATCATTAATGCATTTTAATTTTAAATAGATATTATATTTATACATTCTAATTTCCAATTCTAAATTATATTTACTATACTATACATGAGGGTTATACTTTTATAAAAAAGTTATTACTTTTTAATATATAACCTTTTTTATAAAGAAAAATGACTTTAGAAAGCATCACTATATGTTTAAGAAAAATTAAATTAAAAAATCTTCATTTAGTACAAAGTTTAAATTTATTTGTTGATTGAGCTATTTACATTATATTCAGAATGGAGATACATTTATGCACTATAATTTAAAATGGGATTTATATACAGTATATCAAACAAGTACTGTAGTCTGATTTTACGTGTGGCACGTATAACTTAAATTTGAAATTTTAAGTACATTTAATATAAGTTTTAATTCGTTCAATAATGTGAGACTGTGATTTTACTATGTAAATTGAGTTTATTTTAGACGAATATTTTTTTTTATTTTTAGTAATGGGTATCAAATTACTTGAAATAATATTTTCTTTTATTTCAGTAGTATGTTTTTCATATTTATAAAGATTACCTCTTTTCAAGATCTCAGTCCAACCATTATATTGCATCTATTTGCTAGCCTACCATTAGGATTCAATTCCCAACTATTATCCAATAAGAGCCTTTTCTTAGGGAGAAACTATTTTCCCAGAATATTCTCCTTTTATTCTCTGAAGTTATGAGTTGAGGTGAAGACATGTTTCGCCACGGAAAATGAATCTGCTATAAAAAAAGATTCTCTTGTAGACAGATAGTTCACAAAGGGAGACAGCAGATGTTTCAGGTGTTCCTAAATCAAATGTTAAAGAAATAAAGATTAACTTGGATAAAATTGACACGTTTTCTTCGAAGCAAAGGAGAGTTATAACGCGAGAAGGATAACAATGTCTTGTTCTAATAGAACAATTAAGAATATTTGTTTAGAAAACAGAAAAGAAGAGATATAAGGCTAACTGGATTGGTTCCAGAATCTGTGATTGCTATTTCGAAAATAGTTGTCCAAAGGCGACTAAACTAAAAATATTATTAAAAGAAAAATCATATTTCTAATAATCTAAATCATAGGTTCTCAACGTGGGTGATAATGCCCCCTTATGGGCATTTGAGGTTTTCAGGGGGCAGTAAAAGACTCAGAGAAAATTAGAGGATGTTAAGATGGCACGGAGGAGCTTGTGCAGATTAACTAAATATAGTCTGAAAAAGACTAAAAAAAACATGGTGATTTTGTACTAACAAAAGTAAACTTTAATACTGTTTACTTATGTTGATTGTATGTATTTAAATCATTTCTATATCAAATATACGAAAATTCACATATTTCCGTAGGTGGGGAAGTGGATGGAAAACTTTGAGATTACGTTACATTAAATTGAATGACACAGTTCATTTTAATTTCTGTAGTGCACGTATTGGCTTTGTCTGTGATCAGTAGGAAAAATGTTTCGGCCTCGGCATTTCATTACGTATATTATCCAAGAAACATAATTAAATATGTTAACCAGGAATTAATGTGTGGTTCTATAAAGGCTGAAAAACTATCAGTTTATATTTATTTTTAAAGCGATAGTTTATTAGAAATTACTTTGTATCATCAAAACACCTGCCTGTCTTTAAAGCAGGTAAGCAAAACATTTATTCCACGTTTTTAAATGAAAAAATCAGTAGCGTGTTTCAATTCCAACAATGTCCTATCTTTGACTGAACTATATAACGTTACACATTTAAGTATATTTGGGCAAGCAATTTCAGATTTGCAAGTAAAAAAATTCGGGCTTTAGAAAAAAATTAAATTAAAAAATATATTCTATTAGTAATAGAACATTTTTTTAAAGATTAACTATTATTTTCACAATGTATTATAACACTTTTGTTTCTCTACAGTGGGAGGGGGCAGTATGGAAATAATTACTAGAAAAGGAACGCCAGTTCAAAAAAGGTTGGGAACCTATGATCCAAATCTTTCGGAGCAATGAAGAAAACACGTTTTGCCTGTTTTGAGAAACATTACCACATGAAGGTTAATCAGGGAAATGAATTAAGGTATTACATTTATTCATGCTTTTAATTGTTTTTCTTTTTTTGTGTGTGATTTTTTTTCATTATTAAAAATTGAACACTGCAAATATAACGATAATCTTGAAATATTGCATTTGTCTTTTAGCACGCGCTATCTAGTGGTAAAAGATCTGGTAATCGGACATGGTATGGAGGCATGTCCGTATCCAGAAGTTGTTATTGAATGTATCACTCCGATATGATCTAAAATACTGTAATGTCTCATGGCATCGACAGTTGCCCAATCATTGGTATCATCAATATAATTATGAGCTGTAAAAGCGTATTGTAAGATCATAAAGATGATTAATCCCTACGGCGCATCTCCTTTGCGCATAGTACACTTCTACATGCTACATTGGCGTCAAAAGCATTATCATTGACATACCTTCACCTAGACTGCTCGTTATTGTACCTCAATTTCTTCTAAGTGTATATATTTTCTTGAGAAAAAGTATAGAACGCAAAATGTAAAGGCTTGTCTTTAAGCGTTCTAAATGTTACAATTAAAGAAAAACAATAATATTTCAAAGCATACAGCTTAAAAGTTACATATTTAAAAGAAGCAAGTTAATAAATCAAAGGTTTTTTTAGGGATTAGAAAAACTACGACATATATGCTTTAAGCTTAAAATTAAGAGAATATATTTTAATATAGAAATGTGTATATAAGTATTTGAAAACTTTCAACTGTACACGATGATGTACATAAAATTTGCATAAACCTGAAAACTAATTTTAAATTTAAATTAGTAAATACTTTTTTTAAAGTACTGTTAATTTTAATATTAAATATTAAAGTAGTTCTAATTTTAATATTAAATTAACCTTATATAATCATTTTTTTTCTAGTATTTCAAATGATTTGATATTGACATTTTTATTTCAGCATTCCTTACAATTTAGATTTTAAACTAGTTTGTAGTATCAATATATTTTGAAAGTTAGCAGTTTAATATTTGTTTTTTGTTATTGATAAAAGGAATTGCTTAGTTAATATGTTAATTATTTTTTTAAAAATATAATTGCTTCAATAGAACAATAACATAGCTTTTTGCTTTTTAATTTAATTTATGATTAAACACAACATAAAATATCTCAATTTTAAAATGCATTCTCCTTAATTAGATTGAAAT
>BMAO01006021.1:0-31308 GCA_019973975.1 Trichonephila clavata | reverse complement strand
CACACACACACTAAATACGATGTAGATATATCTCACTTTTTAGCTAAAAAAAGATCTAAGATAAAAAAAAACATTTATCGTTTTCATTAAAAGGTTGAACACCAACTGATTGAATATTATAAATTCCCGAGAATCTTTTTTGTTTTTGACCTTTATCCATTCATTCGTGACAACTAGGCTTTCTATTAAAACATTTCGAATATCGAGGTAAATTGATTAAAATAACTTGAATGAGCGTAATGTCAAAGCATATTCACGAACAAAGGTTCAATCACAATACATCCAATTATAAACGTACAATGAGCAATTTATCGAGTAACAAAGTAATGAATATGTACCCTACACAAATGCTCTACGGAAAAGAGAGTCCTACAATAAAAATCTGTGGTCGAGATCCATTTGATTGGTGCCAAAAGAAGAAAAGGTAGCTGTGACATCCCCATTCCCATTGTTCTCTTGCATATAAATAACTACACCCTTGCTATTTTCGAATGCCGTTTTTCGCGAATTCTCCTCGTTCATTCGCAAATCAAATCGGTCGTTCCAGGTGGCAATCTATCGTCTCAATCCCGTCCACCCCACTCAGGTTACCCCACCTAATGATAATTCATGCAAATGGCAGCTTCCGAGGATTATTTCCAGATATCGCATTAGCCTAATGAATCAGAGTGTGGGACCCGCATTAAAAGAACCAACATTATGACGTCAGTTCGCGGAATAATGACGTCTCTAATGACATCATGTCTTTGGCCCTGCGTTGGAATGCAGAGTGGACGACATGTTTGGACATGCAAGCGCACCTTGGCGTTGGGTGTTTGCATATTTGGGATGATTAACAGAAATTAAAATCAGTAAAACTTTTTTTTCTGATTTATGACGGATAAGAAGCATGTTTTGTTTGATGAGTTGAAGTAATTGTGAAACAGATCTCTATTAGAATTAAATCGGACATTTGAATTAATTTTACTCTACAGTAAGGGTTGTGACGGCTCTATCCGCGATCTTTTCCCTAACATTCCTCTTGGGGAATTTTTGGTCGTTAAAAATTATTTTATTAGAAAGCTTCCTCCGAAGAAGAGAGCGTGAACATGCAAATTAAGACTGCTATATATAGTCTAAGTTTTCAGGTTAATAGAGAGAGATAGGATAGACTGCTAGCGGAGCAGTGATTAATCAAATTGAATGCGAAGCGCGCATGTTTAGTAATTGATAATTATATAACTTAAGGTGACGATCTGTCACTTGAGATTGAATCTATTTTAGATAACTAAGAAGGTAGAGCTGTTAAATTAAGTAAGTGTATTAAGAATTTAAAGTCTTTTCATATTCATATACCTCGTCAATTGTCCTCATATTTATTAGTTGGGTGCATTTCTAGACTTGGTTATTAAGCTTTGTGTTGTTGTTGATATTGACAATAAATTGATATTATTCTGAAATATGGCTAGTCTTCCTTCCGACCTCCCACACTGAGGGAAGAGAGTGTGTTTCCCTCACAGGGTGTTTATTTGGGTTACAGGGGTAACCGGTGTTTATTTGGCCCAAGTCAGCCTTTCAAAGGCCAAATAAACACGGTTTAAGTTAAGATGGACCGCAAAGAAAATCAAAATTCACAGAAGCGTAAGTTTATTTTGAATAATACATTTTAATAAACATGAGATAAAAGAACAAGAAAAATTTAATGTGTACGTCCTGACGCTTGACATTTCTTCTCTGCTACTATCTTTCCTATTTCGGGGGAAATTTTGATATTTTATTACAAATTATTATGTGCCAATATATTGTTCTGGCCGCAAACATGCTTGTTGTGGGCCGCAAGTGGCCTGCGGGTAGCGAGTTTGACACCCCTTCTCTACAGCAATACAATGCCAACAGTGATGGGGCTTATAATTTTAAATCATAAGTAAGCGTTGTGCACCATATTTGAGATGTTACTTCCCTCTGTTAACTTCCCCACTGCACGAAGATTTTGTTGGATAGTTCCATCTATGGTACAACAGTTACCATTCTTCCACACGACGGATTTTCAATGGAATTATAGTTCACAATTTTAGCAGGAAAAATAGTAAGATGATTTGCCAGAATTTTTGATGTGTAACACCTTTCCTCTCGGTTGCTGGATATTCGTGGGAGTGATTTCGTGAAAAGGGACGGAAATGTGTAACAGGAAGTCAAGAAAGCTCGTGGTATTTGATTTGACCAATCAGTGCGCTTGGTGGTGTCTCATCGGCTAACCTCGCATCGTGGTATACAACTCAAGCCGCCAGCGTTTTTTATATTGTTAAATTTCGCATTGTAAAATATTCGAATTCAAAGACTCGGTTTCGCGTTTTTCGACTCTAAATCCACTTTGCAAATACCACCAAATTTTATTAGTCTTCATTCAGGATAAACTTGCGATTCTTACGCTCAATTAGCTCAGGGCTCGCTGTATATGAAATCTGAGGTTATATTTACATATGTAAACTATATTAATAATTATATTTACTGTTAAACGTCTGATAAAGTTCATCATTCTTAAAAAAATATATACGAGTAAGTAATATGGACTTATTCGAATAAATATTTTAGTGCGTATCTTTTTTATACTTTGAGGTTCATTCCTGTCGCTGTCAACATAATATTTTTCATTGTGATTAAAAAAGTTGTCTCGATAAAAAAAAACTAATTAATTGCATGTGTAATTTTGATTATCTCTAATATTTCTAATATTTAAACGTATACCAAGCTAATTAAATTTTCATCATTTTGCGATAATTATTTTTGTTAAAAAATTGCATTACTTATGTTGGTTAAATAAAATTTTCATTTAAGATAATCATTCGATAGAAAATTATTTCCAATCCTACCCGATTCATTTTTTTCAGGATTTAAATTACTATTGCGTATTTACCACGATAACATATCAGATGTTACACATCATATGCGACTACTGTAAGGCTCGTTTCTTTTCTTTTTTTGAATTACTTTGGTGGACGAGGTAACCTAGCTCGTGGCCAATGTTCTCAACTCGAGCTTTCTTGATACTGTTGACAGTAATGTAGAAAGGCAGATGCCGTTAAATCTGTCTTGATTCAAAGTTCTTCCGTTAGAGTGGTAGAAAAGGTAGGGGAGAGTGAGGTGCTGGCTCAGTGGTGAGGTGTTCGCAATTTAAGCGTTATTCAAAATTACGAGGTCAATCGACAATGAATTAGGTTTCTATTTATCTGGCACAAAAAGAAAACAAAAAGCAGGATAAGAGTCCATTATCTATTGTGATGGAAGATGGAATTTTTGTTTTTTTTTGCTTATTGTTTGATTGTTCAATAACATCATATCATTCAGATTCAACACAAGGACTATTGATTGTAATTCAATTCCTCGTAATTCTGAGCCTTAAGTGACGGGGATCATAGCTGAGCTGGTACTTTAATCACCAAACTTTTAAATTCCGCTAACGAAAGGATTTTGACACATAGTTAACATGTATCACGACGAGTCTCGTGGCATAGAGACTCTAATCCACTTCTAGATAGTAAGAGCACCGGTCGTGAATTTGCATCGTTTTGTATTTGTATAGAATGCTTGGGAATTTTTAAGAGCGAAATAAGTTCAACGTATTGTAACGGGTCTATTCGTGTTCTTACTAACAGTCCTCTTGGGGGGGGGAAGGGTCTTTAAAATTTATTCTAATGAAAGCCTTCCTCCGAAGAAGAAGATGTGATTATGTAAATCAGGACGTATGTAAAGATTAAACTTTCGAGTTAAGAAAGAGAGAGGTTAGACTGCTAACGGATAGAAGTGATTGGTTAACGTGAAGCTAGGCAAGAGAACTTCGTTATTTAATTGATTAATATTAAAATTGACGATTTGGTAAGTGAAGCGTTAAATTTGGATTAGATCAAATTAAATTAGAAGGCGTATTGCCTAAACGTAAGTGATCCATTTTATTAACTCTCCTAGCATCTCGTCTATCCTCGATTGCTTCATATATTTAGTAATAGGTGCCTTTTTCAGTTTGAATTGTTGAATTGGTGTTTTCGTTGAGAATTGCTAATAAACATTGTTTTGACTATGGCTAATCTTCTTTCCGATCCCCTCACATTAAGGGATGTCGCGCGACATCCTTATAGGATATATGAGTTACATTGTCACAGACTTATTTTTGTCTGAAAAAGAGTTCGGAGTTTGGATACCCTCGCACGGGGTCCAACTCTAGTAGCCATCAAGCCGGCAGCTTTTTTATATTCTTAAATGTAGCATTTCAAAAGATTCGAATTCAAAAACTCTATTTCGTTTTTATGACTTTAAATCCACTTCGCTCATACCAGCAAGTCTTATTAGACTTCATTCAGGATAAGCTTACAATTCTTACACTCAATTGTCAAAGTCTCAGGGCTCGTTGTGTGTGAAATCTCTGAGGATATATTTATATATGTGTAAACTATATATTAATAATTATATTTCCTGTTAAGCGTCTGACAAAGTTCATCATTCTTAAAAAAAAATACGAGTAAGTAATATAGAATTATTTGAATAAATATTTTAATGCGAATCATTTTCATACTTTGAGGTTAATTCCTATCGTTGTCAATATAAATTTTTTAATTGTGATTAGAAGAGAGAGAGAGAGAGAGAGAGAGAAATTTCTTGATTAAAAAAACTAACTAATTAAGTAGAGGGTATTTTTGATTTTCTCTAATATTTCTAATTTTTAAACATGCCCTTGATGGTGTCTCTTCTCTATCCTCGTATCGGGGGTCCAACTTTAGTAGCAATCAAGTCGCCAGCTTTTTGTTTTATATTGTTAAATTTAGCATTTGAAAATATTTCAAAAACTCGGTTTCGTTTATTTGACTCTAAATCCCTTCGCACATACCAGCAAGTCTTATTAGACTTCATCCAGAATAAACTTGCGATTCTTACGCTCAATTGTCAAAGTGTCAGGGCTCGTTGTGTATGAAATCTGAAGTTATATTTATATGTGTAAACTATATTAATAACTATATTTACTGTTAAGCATCTGAAAAAGATCATCATTCTTTAAAAAATACGAGTAAGTAATACATGGACATTATTGATCGTCAAACAAGTGGACTGGGTATTGTTAGTCAATATATTGGGGACATATGTGTGGCAGAATGCTTATTTGAAAATGCACAAACAGTCATTTCGGTGGTCGCATACATTCTCCGAATCAAACAGTTAAAAAAATTAAAGATTTCCTACATTTTGTACTTTTACCGTATACCGAAGGTGGTTCTGTACTTTAAAAAAAAAAAAACTCACTCGTTTCCCATGATTTTGAATGGCAATTTTAACGTTAACTTCAGTTTGCCAGAAGCTGAGCCGCTCACAGCTTTTCTGAAAGATGAACTCAAGCTCGACATGAACACAAATTGAAATGTTTCGACAACTAGCAGTGGTACTGTTATAGACGCTGTTTTTCAACGATTTTTAAAATACTTTGAAATCACAAGTATATGTGTCATATTTTAGTTTTCATAAATCTATTGTCTCCTCTCTTCCCCAAATTGAACAAGAATAAATATTTTTGATAAAAAATTTCATTACTCCTTGTGTTAATTAAGTAAAATTTGCATTAAAGATATCTTTATATTCGATAGAAAATTATTTCTAATCCTACCCGATTCATTTTCAGAATTAAAATCACTATTGCGTATTTACCACGATAACACATGTCAGATGTTACACATCGTATGCGACTACTGTAAGGCTCGTTTCTTTTTTTTTTACTGTTAGTGCCTCCAAAATTGTTTTTTAAAAAGGATACTGTGCAACTTTAAACATTGAAATCTTTATTTTATGCAAAAACAAGAGAAGATAATTTTGCAACAATATCATTCAAAATTTTAAAACACGGCGAGTAACTTAAATTTATATGGAAAAAAAATAACGAAGCTATAAAATAATTCAATAGTCCTGAATATTTTACGTGTAATATAAGCACACGTTAAAAAGTGTTTGAATCAAATTTACCGAAGATTGAACAAAAAAGTAAATTTTAGTATTTCTGTCTTTAAATGGAAGTTTCTGACTCTTATTTTTGCTCGTTTCAAAGATATGTCCAACATCAGCATTACGCTTCTTAAGTTTAATTCATGCACAAATGAAGAGTTTAGGTAGGGGGGGGGAGTCTTTGGATTTGGTGATTTTTTATCTAGATGTCATTTGTAGCTTGACTAACGAATTTGGTCACCCCAAACACCTATCGCTAAAGGAAGTAACTTGACGAACGATTTCGGTAGCCAAAAGAAATTTATATCGCCAAGGGACCCCCCCCCCCAATCTACATTTTAACCAAATGAAGATATCGATACCTGATAATATACTGTTTAAAAACATTTCATACCATACTGATTCGAGAATTTTTCGATCAAGGCAGTATGCATTAGTTCTTGTACAATACCGCTTCAATTCATCAAATGGAGACCCACTTACAAACATTATTTTCATTCCCTCCGATTATTGCAATCTATGGCTGCAGTCATCTTTATTAATTAATTGATTGATTTCTTATTCACGTTGCAAAACGAATAAGATAAATGAATTGACATGAACCTCGTATTTTCGTACCGGACTCAAATGACGAGGACTTCACCGAATCTTGCATCCAACACTCCAAACTTCCGCACCATGGCATCATGAAGACATTTAAACCACCGTCTCCTTTTCAATTTCTTCTATTAGTTCTCTCTCTCCCTATATATATATATATATATATATATATCTTGTTCAAATTTTCAACTGTTAATAAATTACATTCTATTCATCCATTCAAGCTCAAGTACATATTTTTAAACTTGTAGGGAACACTTGATGTTAATACAGTTTTTTCAAATATTTTAATTCACTCATTAAATTAAAACATGAATAAATAGTAACAAACACAAAAATAATAGTCCAACAGCATATATAGAAAGGAAAATCGTTCGTTGTGTTTCTGGAGTGCAATGGATAGAACTTTGGAGTTATAATCCAAAGGTTGTGAGTTTGAATACCACCTGGAATGGCTTAATTTCTGAGAATGTGACTTCTTTTTTACTATACTATTTTATTGGAATATTTAAATTTAATTAATGAATAAATTGTACCAAAAAATAGTCCACCCGATACATAGTAAGGCAAATGAAAAATTTCAAGGGAAATCGTTTTCTATTTTGTCACTTAATATTGTGATTCCATCAAATGTATATACATATTTATATTAATTGTAACTATTTAATAAAAAGTAACTAAAATAAAATTTTCTTTGTTGACCTAAGAAAGAATTGACTTAATTTTTTTTATATTACTAGTTTCGAATAAAACCGAAAATACTACATTTGAAAATGATAAAAAAAACAATGATATTGCAGTAAGTGAAAATTACATTTTTAAAAAAACGATATAACGA
Organism: Trichonephila clavata; assembly: GCA_019973975.1. Lineage (NCBI taxonomy): Eukaryota > Metazoa > Arthropoda > Arachnida > Araneae > Nephilidae > Trichonephila > Trichonephila clavata. The sequence continues at coordinate 23,912 of BMAO01006021.1, read as the reverse complement.
ATGATATTATTATTTAAAGGGGTCCGGCACTTCCAATAGGAGCCCATGTTAAATTACGTAAGTTTATGTACCTTTTTACTCAAGAACTACTTGCTTCTCATAGATGAAATTTTTACAGTAGGTTATATGTACTATCTATAAGACTTTAATGGAGGGTTTTGTCTTTTTACTAAAAGTTAAAATAATTATGAATTTTTAAAAAAATGTCCAATTCCCACTCCCCTAAAATTTAGTTTAAAAAGACGTTATCTAAAATCGTTTGCTAGATATATCTTATCCCCTCCATGTGAATCTGTAAACATGTTGAAATTATACTAACTGAAAATTTGAGGACCCAACATTAATTAGTTTCTGAGAAAAAGATACATAAAGAGAAAAATATTGCATTTTGAGAAAACAGGCTTTAAAGTAAAATTTTTTAATTTTTGACGATTTACCTTTTCTAATACATTCCAGAAGCATAAGAAACATTTTTTTTGCCCTCTGCTTCTACAAAAAACTCTTCTAACTTTCCTTTTTTCATTATTTTTAGCAATCTAGCCTTTTTTTGTTTCTCAAGATGCTTTTGTTGGGCTACACGAATCCTGCGTGCATCTAATTTTTTAAAGCAGGATACACAATTTAAACCTGGTTCAATACCACAATGTTTTAAAATGATTAATTTAGCTACATGACCCATATTGAATTGTGCAATTGCCATGTTTACCCCTAATTTTAGGGTTTTTAACTCCACAAATGTAGATTTTGGAATGACTGACCATATTGTATTATTAACTGACTCATTGGGGTTTTGAGTCTTCCCATGTAGACATTTTTTTAATAACCTAGGGTCAGCTAAATCTCTAAAAATTAGCTTAATTTTATTCATGAGGGAAGATGGCACATGGGTATGTTTTTTATGATCATAATTCTTTTCGTTAAATTCAGCTTTTGCTTTCTGAAACTTGCACCATGAATTTGTACCCGAGGGACACAATCCATGTTGAGGGCTCTCATTTGTAGACAAAAGATGGAAATAAATAGCCCAAACAGCAGTTTTCATGTTGTGTAAATCATTGATATTGTTTCTAATGGCCATACCATATTACCTCTGAATTTTTGAAATTAAAATGTCGGTGAGTCGGTTGCGTCCCCTTAGGCTTCTTCCATCACTTAATTTTTTTCCTCTGTTTTTCCTTTTGAGATCCAACAGACGGGTACCCACACGCTTTTGGATATGCCCAACGCACTCTAATTTTTCCACTTGAGTGCCATAAGGATTTAGGGCAAGTATTGATGAAAAACCTCTTGAATCTCCATCGCCCAAATATTTTGTGTAACGAATGCCATAATGAGCTTCGGATCTTTCAAATATCGCCGTTACACCTTTCACTTCCATGCCTCCGCTTGTTCCACTATAGTTGGCAATACATGATGGTTCATGAACAGAATTAAATGCAGTTTTGCACCGACAATGTTTCGAAAACACTTCAAAGTCAATAACCTTTCCAGTATCGACACTCGTAGCTGTAACAATACCATTGAGGGACTGGTATCCTCTTTTCTGCCATGAACCATCTAAGGCAACAGCAATGTCACGGCTACCTTCTATTCGTGCTGCATCCTCAACAGAAATTCTCATTGATTTTTCACAAGTAAATTTAGAAGAGTCGAACAACAATTCTGTATAAGTACGGAATTTTTCAGGTGGAGATGGTAAGTTCATAAGTCCACAGAATGTTTCTGCAGCTGAACGACCTCTTCCAATAGATCTGAAAGCAAATACCAATCTGATATTTGAGTGGAAAATTTATTTTTATTCTTCAATTTAGTTGACGTATGGAAACCATGTTTTTTTTGGCAAAAACTGCAACAAAGTTCCATGTAATACACAATTCCAACTCTTTTAGAAGCCTCCAATGAGATTGAATGGCTACAGTATTTACAAACAGCAAAGTTCAATAAAGCTTCATTCAATAAATTCAATTCTATTAAAACATTTTTTTTTATTACTTCTTTCCATATCTTCATATAAATTGTTGTTTGAAATAAGTTTTCGTTTTGAAGCACTTTGAATAACAGTTTCTGTGCTGTGTGATGTGATAGCTGGAACATTTTGAGCATTCATTTTTTTAACAGCGACATTTTTGAGTTTATTAAATATTTTTTTAGATCTCCCCATAATTTTTGTCGTTAATAAAATACTAATAAATAATTTAATGTAAAACGTAGATTAAACAGAAAAAAAAAATCTGTATAAATAAATTAGAATTCACAATTAGCTAGTTCAAGCAAGAATAATCTCATTTAACAACAAACCAAACGAAAAAAAAATAACTGTGTTGAGTTGTATTTTCCTTTCTTCAAAGAAAAATCGTTTTATTTATGTGTAAAAAAAGGTTATACTCATTGTAAGCAAAACAAATCACGCGGTCATCGAAAAATTAAGCACGATGAAAGACAGGTGCTCCTCGAGGAGCCCCTGTCATGCGTCAATGAAAGGGACTTCCTTTTAAAAAATAAATAAAAATACTTTTAATTATTGTATTTCCATATATCATATATCATTTTAAGCAGAAATCTTTGAACTTTTCAAAAAAATAAAATAGTCAAAATCGATAATTTTTCAAAAATTCATGTGCCTTAACATCATTAACAAATGGTTGAAAACCTTTTATTTAGGAATAATTATGAATAGTTTTTGTGGTAGAAATTTTATCTAATAATTTTAATTACTTATAAAATTAATAAAAAATTCCAAACAAGTTTCTTTAATCAATTAATGCGTAATCATTGTAAGGAAAATGTCAAAAATGATTATTTTGACTTTTATATATGAGCAGCGCGACGTGTAGATAATTTTAAAGTATTATAACATTATCTCTTAACAGTTATGTTTTTCAGGGGAACAATTTTGAAGTTTCTATCGTGTTCTCTTTGGAAAATTTTCGAGTCAATTTTCATAATGATAATATTGAATATTGTTGATTACTAAAATTTGTTCACGAACTTTATCGTGACCAGAATACAGGGTTTGCTTTTAAAATGAGCTAGATTTTGTATGGTAACTGCAATTTTAACCCTGTCCCCCGAGAATGATTTGTGCATTTTGCAAAGAGAAAAAAAACAAAAACATCGTTCGAGATTTTGGTTTTCTGAGTGCAATGGCGGAGGAATTGTGGCCGTTTATGGATCTAAATAACTTAACTTGACTAGTTCGCTTTTGAAAATATTTGTTGTGCTAAGAGAGGTGATTTAAAGTATTCTTTCCCGAGAGAGTCGTAAAGCAAGACTGCTTTCAAAATGCCTTTGTGAAAGCGACTCTGTGTAGTATACTATTAGAATATTTCTAATAATTTAAAGATGTGTTGTTAAGAAGGAAGTTTTGGAAATAAATAAAATCGGACTAAGGAAATTTTTGTTCTTTTATCGTGATATAAATCATGATTAAATAAAATATTTTAAGATAAGATTTTTACAGTGATTGTGAAATATTTATTGTATATTTTTTATGTAGTGTAATATGATAGTGAGGATTTTTATATAGTATGTAATACGTTCGCTTAAATAATTGAATTATAATATCTAAAATAAAAATAATGCATATTTTAAGAATATTTATACATTACTCGAAATAAAGATGATAAAAAAAAATTTCCTTCAAAGAAAAAGAATTAAAAACCTTTATCCATCAAAAAGAAAATTTACTTATTATCTCCTTTTCTTTAAAAAAATCGAGCAATGGGGTCGATTCATCACTAGAGGGCGCTGCGATCGTGGCCATTATCACGTGATTAACAACGTGGTATCATGTAAACAAATAACAGCTAATGGTATGACACTTGTGATTGCGCGCTAACTTTCGAATTTGCAAACATTATTATTTTATATTCTTTAAATTCTTTTTAGTACATTAAATAGTTTTACTATATTTTCTACTATTTTAGTTTTTGTATTGTGACTAAATATATAGATAGTTTTAGTTTATAGTATTATATTTAAGTTTAATTTATACTTCTATCCTTTGACTTCGAATTTTTGTATATTTTTAGGTTAAGTATTTATTTTTTATTAGTGTCAGCCACATTGTGATTAAAAAATTATGCAACGCTCTATTGAACAAATTGCTTCTGGAAATATGAGAAATATATTAATATCAAAATTCATGATGTAAGCGAATTTTTCTCGAAAAATTCGTGCAAACTGTAAATAGGGAGTGGCTCGCCGAAACAAAAATTTTTTTAGACTACTAAAAAGTCAGCAAGAGCGATTAGTTAATACTTCAGCTCATGAATAGGACGAGAGACTGCAAATCAACTTATTATGATGATTGGATAATAGAGATTCCACGTAAATGTATAACCGTTACCTGAATACATTACTTATTTGTATTTCTAGACACTGTTAGTTGTGTCTGAGTGCTGTGAAGAACTTCTGGGATTTATTAAGGGAATTCTAGTTCGGTGGCATTTCTCAGGATTATTTTAAAAGGATAAGTTTTCATTGCTCCTGAAGAATTGACTTGCTCTTTGAAATCCTGGAGCCCCGACCTTATCAATATTATTTTTACATTCTAAAATGTGTCATGTTTCAGAGCAGATGGATACATTCATCCATTCTTTGTAAGCAAAGGTATTTATTTCTTACCAAATTTGTGACATTGGTTATATATTTTTTTAAATAGAAACTTCTTGGGGGGTAATTACGAAAAAGCCTGTGAATTTAACTTATTTTCTAATATTCATATAAAGTTTCCTTTCTGCTATTCTTGAAAATCTATTTCAGTATTATTGTTTGGACATCAAAGTTTTTAATGTTAATCATTCTTTTATCTTTTAAAATTGTATGGAAATATTTGTTTGGTTTACATCAATTAGACAATTTAAATGCAATTCAATAACTCATAAGAAATAATTTGTAATAAAGAATAATCCAATAACATTTAATCATTATTTCTAAAAATTATGTATTAGCATGATTTTTTTCTTCAACTTAATAGTGAAAGAGTATTTTCTTTTTTAAACTTTGAAGAGAGTCTAAAGAGAAATTTCTAAAAGAAATTTCAAATCTTTGTAAATGATAATTACTAAGTAAAGTCAGACAATCAAAGCTGGCAAATGTGTTATTTCATTACAGATTCATCAAATATTTTGCAAGATTTTACTATGTCTTGGGAATTTTTATTGAACAGTTGTTTAAAAAATTAGTGTACAATAACAATGTTTCAATTTTATATATCCATATTAATGCAAATAAAGATTGAAACTGACAAAAAAAAAACTTTTTTGAATACATCTTAGAAAAAATACTCTTCATGAGTACATAATGAAGCAATGCCACTGATAGTGTTTCAAAAGAATATGAAAAATGCATTTTTTAAATTGCAATGAATTTCTTAGTTAAAAAAATAAAACTTTCATATATATAAAATCATGTAATATTAAAATTAAATGTTGATAAATGATGCACGCTAAATAATTTTAATTACTAATTTAAACTAGCTAAAAAAATTTTGTATGTTCCAAAATGTAAAAATTTTAATGAAAATAATTTAGCATGTTTCAAATAATTTCTAAAATTAATCCCATATTTTAGTATGATTTGTATTTTTTTCCAACGAGACAATGATTTATGTAAAAAAAAACTCAAACATTTGTAGGTAATAATTATTAAGACTATCAAAGTGCTAAATGTTATTATTTTATAACATCTTTAAAGGCTTCACAATGTATTGGTACAAATCATACTATGTTAAGGCCACACAATGCCCTAAACATTTCAAAAACAATTTTTTGACATTTTCTTGTGACCCATATCATTGAGAAGCTTGCCACCAAATTTCAGATCTGATAATAAATAAGTTTTAAAGATATTTGAAGAGCTTAGGTTTTGGTTTCATTTTAAAGCAGTTTTCCACTCTTAAATTGAATTAAAAATATTTTTGTGAGCCCAATCAACTCTTGTAGTGTGAAATGGTTAATTATTTCAGTTCTCATTACTAAAAGCATTTCTGCTTGATTATGTTTTGAGTTCTCATTGCTATTTAATTAAGATTGTTTTCAAAGCTAATTTTTGTTTTAAAAATAGTCTATATAACTTGGAAGCTTTATCATTAATTTTTTTCTTGTTGGCCCAAACATTCTCAGGTTGCTGTGAGAAACAATATTTCGAAGAGATGGAACACTACTGAAAATGATGCATCTAAATACCACCCTCAGCTAATACTGCAATTAGATTTTTGAATTAAAGTATTGCAGATAAAACTGAATATTCTCATGATGTACCTAACTACATGATAATATATTGTAGTACTATATTTTAGTACTTAAAAGTTGTGCAATAAAACTCAAACTTGCTAAACTGTGCCATAATTTAAAACTGAAAAAAGTTTTTTTTTTACAAACCTGGTGATTTTTATAGCTAAAGTTAGTATCATTATTTTATATATAAATACTTTGTGTTTCAAACAGTGCTATTTTAAGCTCATTTCGAGCACTGGGTACAGAAGATCTACAATTTTCAATAACAAAAATTCAATACTTTTTTAAACTTGTCTTTGTGCAAAGTGCCTATAACATGTTGATCTACTTTTTAAAAGTTATTATACAATATTAAGGGAATGTTTCATCAGAAAAGGTGCAATAATTTTCAGAAATTCAATTTAATTATCCTCAGTTTTAAATGTATTTTTCTTCTTATTGAATTACATATAATTTATAAAAAATAGTATACTTTATCTATAAACAATAGATGGCTCCAAAATACAAGTTAAACTTGTAAAATAGAAATTAGCATATTGGACTAAGTTAATATGAAAGTTTTTGAATAATAACAAATATTTATCAATGATGAAAATGAATTTTATTTTTACAACACAATGAATTGCAAAAGAGATAGAAAAAATTCAATACAATATATATAAAAATGAATAGTTGCATAAAGTTTCCATTCGCAATTTCTACTGGTTATGTATCTTGACCAGGTATTGTATGTGTAGTGCATGCAAACTAAAAACTTATTTGGAGAAATGTATTGACATTTCATTATTTTGTTATCACTAATATGTATCTAAAGTATCTTTTATATATACTTATATTTACATTAAAAAAAATGGAAGATAAAAGAAATCAGACAGAGAGAGGGAAAAAAGGTACAGAATTCTCACTCTGAAGTTAAAAGGTGTGAAAATATATTTTTTTAGATTAAAATCATTATTATACATCAACAAGTTACTAAAGTTTATCATGGATAAATTGAGTTCCATTCTAATCAAAATCGCAGTTTCTACTACTTATAAGCAAGATAATTAACTAATTATAGTATTAGTTTACCAGGAAAATCCTAAATTTCAAGAAACTTTTCAGTTTTCCAAATTATACTTGAGCAAAATATTAAATTACTTCAAAGTTTGTCAAAGAAATGCTAAATCAGTACTCATACCATTCCAAAATTTGTAACTTATGTATTAAACTGCCAAATAATTTTGCCAGGCAAAAACACAACAAGAACTTAAAAAAATAATATTATTATTATTACTGTGTTCATGAGCCATGATGCCTATGAGCAGGAACAGATCCAGTTATTAGCTGTATATTGCAATAACATCCCACGGAATCAAATGTCTATACATAAAGCCATATCTGGTTTCATGATCCTAATTCTCAATAAATATACAATTGATGCAAGTACTCTTCTTGGGTCAATATTTGTAAGAAACTCAATGCAACAAATTTATTCAGGACTTATAAGCTGGATAATAATAATATACAGGAGTCTTTTATATTTATGTAAAAATAAATCTAATGATATAAAGCAAATGTAATCTATAATGATAAATCTTCTACAAATTGTGCAAATACCTATAAATGCTTATTTGTAATACATAGTAAAAAAATTTGTACATCTGTTTGATAAGTTTATGCCACAGTCAAACTCTGAAAAACAAATGTTCTTCTAATAGATACCACACAAATGCATTACAATTATTATTATTATTATTATTTTTGTAAAAGAATTATGGATTCAAAAATGACTTTTTTATTTTGATCATGTAAGAGTGAGCAGGACTTTTATATTCCATATATGGACATAAACATATTCTATTATACACACATTTTTATTAAAAATTTTTAATGCCTTAATTTATTATCATATTTGGAATTCAATTCTCGATAAATCATATCTTTTACCTAAAATAGCGCAGGGAGTAGACTTTCAAAATGCTGCATAATTTTTTTACATGTAATTTTACAAATGTTAAATGATGATTTTGACTTCTAATGTTTGAAAATGGTACTTGATTCACATCATAAAGTGTAATCATTAATGAAGCTGTAGTAATTTAAAACCTTTTTCCATTTCTATAGTGAATGCTTCTCGAAAATATTTTTTTCTTTTTCCCTGTAATATTCTAAAATTATTAAGTAAAACAAATTTTTGATTTGTATGTATGTATACTTGTTTTTGATACGCACGACATGTATAGTTACATATAAGATTTTTGCATCCTAATTTTAGATAATTAAATACTGAAGTACCTCTGTTAATTACTGTGAAGATGTGTAAAATAAGTAAAATTTAGATAAACTAAACATATGTTCTAATGTGTGTGTGTTAGACATACCTGTCCTTAATTTTACCAAAAACATATCAATGGGTTGCAAAATATTATTTTGGGTGGACATTAAGGTATTTTCAATATTTAAAACATTGAATACACTAAAACAGGGGTGGCCAACCTTTTTGGGAAGCGTGCCACAATATGATTTAAAAAAACTACGCGTGCCACTTCCAAATTTGCACCAAACTAAAAGATATACAAAAGTGAAAATTTTTTACTTATAGGACTATTATGGGTCATTTCCACCAAATACATATTTTTAAATGCAAGTTCTATATAGTGAAAATGTGAAAAAAATGATGTAACAAATAAAACAAAAGTAGAAACTTATATTTTAATGTTGATATATTTTTACAGGATCAATCAGTTAGCTTAGGTACAAAATAAAAATAAGCAACTTGAAACATTTAATTTTAAATGATTATTAAGCAGTCAGTACTTTCTTAATGTGGCTTTTGAATTTGTAGTTTTTTTTACTAAATCATCTATATTTGGATTAGTTTTTGAAGATGCTAACAAAATTAGGTGTTTTAGGTGCATATCAGTTAATTTTGAGCGATATTTTGATTTAATTACGCTCAAAAAACAGAAAACATTTCTTTTCTCAAACATATGGTGATCCAAACCTACAACAATATTTGACCGCTAAATCATGTAAATTTAGAAAATTGCTTGGTGGCACAAATTTCCCAAATTCGATGAAATTCGGATCATATGTTGTTAAAATAATTTCCTTATATTTGCTTTTCAGAGTAAGAGAAATCGAAAAAGGATTAGTGAAAATTTCTATATATTTTTTATCATTTTTAAAGTCCTCAAACCTGGCACTGAAAGAATCCAGCAAAATGGATGTTAAATTTTTAAATCTATCATAGTTCGGATGTTTACTAACTTTGGCAGATAATTCCTGCAAGTGTGTGTGTGTGAATGGGAAATGAGTTAATTTTTTCTCTCCACAATCCAGTCAAAAAAAGATTTGTTCACAAAAGAAGATATATATAACCAACTAGGGTAGCAAAAATACAATTTTTTTACTGTAATCTTAAATTTAAATTGTTTAAATGTTCCCTTATATCCGTAAGAAAAGCTAAATCACACAGCCAATTTTCACTGCTGAGGAGCGAGCATTCACTACGCAGTTTATCCGTTTCTTCCAGATATTCTAAAACACATTCCCTCAAACTCCAAAATTTCGTAAGTGAACTTCCTTTGGAAAACAAACGCACACTACAATGAATGAGTAACTCGCCATATTTCCTTCCGTTTCTTCGGGGTAAAGTGTATGAAATACTCGTCGATTCAGAGCACGAGCTCGTATGTTGTTGATACAGCGCACTACAGGGTCAATAACGAAAGACGAGTTTAAATCTTTGGCATAAAGAGCTTCTTGATTAATAATACAATACTTTAAAAAACTTTTCTTCTAAAATAGTTTTCAGGCAATCAACAAAACCTTTTTATTCTGTCAACCATGCGAGGCGTTTCATCTGTGCAAACACTGTCTAATTTTGTCCTTTCTACTTTGTTAACTTGAATTACATTTTTAAGTTCCTTAAAAATGTCTTCACCTGTAGTTAAAACTAGTTGGCGCAAATCAAGAAGTCCTTTCACAGTATCAAAATTATTGTTCGTGTAACGCATAAAGATGCTTAACTGCGCATTATCTGTGATATCACAGCTTTCATCCAAAGTTAATGAAAAATATTTGCAATTTTGAAGTCCAGAGACAATTGACAGTCCAAGTTAATTTTTTTTTTTCGGAACTGCTGTACAAATTCCACATATCAAGCAAACAGGCTTGGAAGCATTTTTATTTGTAAACAAGTACAGTGTTCTTCCCTGACAATTTTAAATTCACGTGCAGCAGTATTCTCATCATAATTTCTTTTCAATGTCGAAGATTTACTCATAAACATATTGAAAATAAAAAAAATCTTTAAACAACTACGCAACGCTAAAATCTAAAAACAATTTTAGAAAAGGGAAAACAAAGCTTAACGCGTCTTGCTAACAGGGTTTAAAATCAGCTGAGTCTGATAGCTAGAAACAGTATGCCAATGTTACGCTACAAATTTTCTAGGCTTCGAATCCAGCATTCTGATTAGGCATAGATGCAAGTTCTCATAAAGCGGCTACTTTGTGCAGATAGAATTAGTTCAACCGTATCAACAACTGCTCTTCTAATATATTCCAGAATTACTTCTTGACATTACAGAAATCGTAAATAGCCAACACCTTTTGAAAAACATTTTTATCTGACATCACGCTGACAGCCAATATCTATTAACACTTAACTTCAGCACTGCGAGGGGAAGCTGAAATTCGAGTGGAAATCCGAGAAGTTAAAAATTAACCTCCCAATGAGAAAGGGCGACACTTTGGGCAGATTCAACCGTCGGAGGGAGCGAGAATTTATTTATTTTTGTTTTTTGTTTCATGTTACTCAACATTTTTCTTGGAACGTTACAATGCTGTGGAATTGTAAGCTTTGGAGCATGATCTCATTTTTGGCGCTACACTGAAGAAAAGAAAAAATCTTGCTCAGCGCCTTTAAAATCTCATGCTGAAAATTTCTGTTTTTTACATATTTTCTTCATGATAATTTTCTATTGTAATTCAATTAATTCAGTAATACTTTTATAACAATTTTGTAATTTTTCAATAAGTCTTCGCGTGCCACAGTTATGACTCCCGCGTGCTACAATGTGGCACGCGTGCCGCGGGTTGGCCACCCCTGCACTAAAAAAATATCTTGCAATTAAACCTTTTATTAAGGTTTTCATATGCAAATCACTATTTGCAATGAATTTATTTTTCTGTACAATATCCTCCTGCTTCTATTCTGTTTTGTAAAAGGCAAGCTTATCCAGGAAGGAATGGAAAGTGCTGGCTTTAATCGGAATGTAACGTTCGCTATCCTTGTATTAAAAGAATTTTTTAAATTTTTTAACATAATTATGCATGTATGAATGCATGTATAAACTACTCATGAATTTTAAGCTTATAAAGACGTAAAATAAAAATAACATGAAATTTAAAATGTCAGTTGTAGTATAGTAAAATTGATAAGTAGAAATTTTCTTTTATCATAAATATTTTTTTAATATTGGGAAAAGTTAATGCAATCAGTGTTTTAAAAATATAGATAGATACTTGCTTCTCAATTTCTATATGATCATGCTCTTCAGTATTGAACTGATTTATTCCCTGATTTCTGGAAAAATAGTGAAATATGAATCTCACAAATTATTAAAATTTATTGTATGTTCTTCACCATACAGCATTATACATTTATGGATGCATATTTTTTAAAGTACACATGAACTTCATTAATTTACTTGTATTTGTAAGTGTATTGTTCTGAAAATTACAAAACAATGACTTTGCTGAGCCAATTCAGTTTAAAATTCTTATCTAGGTGCTTGTTAAATTAGTGAAAATAATTATATAAAGAGATAAAAGAAAAAAATGTAGGTGAGTTCAACTGCGTACTTTTTCATCAGTTAGAAAATCAGAATAGGTCCCAGAAGTAGTACCCTGGTTTGTTTTTTCGTGTCTGCAAAATTGAAATGCTTTGAAGTCGACACATTTATCAACATACAGTGTAATAAAAATTCAAATGACTGCAGCATAGAAAATGTATAGATATATATTAGCATTATACACACACAGTTAGGAAATGAAATGAACAAAGTTATGATGATATTTCTATAAATTAAAAAGTATTTTGTATTGCTACTAAATGGATGGCAAAATTTAAGATTGAGATTCCAAAAATTAAGATAAATTCCAATAAAATTTAACACAACAAAGTTCATCATTTAGATAGTTCAGTTTCAAATTTTTGTCCATACTTCTTATAAAATTGTCGATAAAGTAACAAAAGCAAGTAATATAAAAAAAATATTGAGTCATTCCTTCTTAGGTAAGAATTTTATTTTAGTTACTTTTTGTCAAATAATTACAATTAATATATATAAATATTTGTATACATATGACAGAATCACAACATTAAGTGGAAATTAATTTTTTATTAATTATCATTAAAGTATTGCATTGCTATCCCAAACAAATGTGTTTCAAATTTCAGTTTAACTGAATGTTTTATTGGACACAAGTCGCCAAAATGGTCGCTATGTCGCCAAAAATGATGCCAACATGGATGTATTTATAATTCTTAGAATAATTGTTTTATTAATTGTAATTAAATTACTCTATTGTCAACCAAAATAATCATGTACATAAAATTTCAGCTCAATCGAGCGCTTCAAAATGTATTTTACTAACGATTGAAAATTTGAACAAGATAAATAAATATCGAGAGTTTGAACTAATAGTAGGAATTGGGGGGGGGGGAACCCCGTAGGTATATATAATCAACTACATACTTTACAAATACAGAGCATTCAGAATAGATCACAGAAGTGGTACCCTGATCTGTGTATGTTTGCAAAATTAAAATTCTACGAATTCGAAATGTTCAGAAAATATTTCAGACTCTTTTGAAAACTTTAAAAGTCGTCAGCGTATTTGATAAAAAAAAAATATTGAAAATGAAATAATTAAAAGTACACACATTTCAGTCGAAAATTCTTTTGGAATATCTTTTTTCATTTGTTTTTGATAGTAGATGCAAATCCGAAAATTCCGCCAAAATACTCAGTCGAATGAAACACGTGGCTATTTGTTTTGTATATCATCACGTGATTATGACGTCAGGTGTATCGAGTCCATTAAAGTCGAACTGAGTATTCATTAATACATGACGTCATTTTTTAAATATGTTGTTGGCATGATAATAATTCGAGAGAGTTATATATATAGTCTCGTACACACAATATATCTACAAGTAGTAATTGGAATTTTTTTTAAAAAAAGATATTAAACCATTGCAAACGACTGATTAGGACGAATGTTGGATTTTATTTATCATTGGCCACATTTGTTCGTGATACAAAATTCAATACTCAATTCCTTTTGAAATATATGGTTTGCTTTTTTTTTGTTGATGGAATTCGTGAATGAAATATAAGATATTATAGGATTAATAATTTTGATGTTTTATTTTATGCCTTAATACTTTATTCACCCATTTTCTCAATATAACGCATTAAGAGTGATGAAGATAAATATTTTGAGAATCTAAACATCTATCATATAAAAGAAAGATAAGAATAAAAAATTGTTGCCGATTCGTGCATTAGAAAGAAATTAAATGTTGTTGTGTCCTTACCCAAGAGAAGTTGCCAGAGCTTGAGACAGGTTGGACTTCTTGGTGTACGCCTATCATTGACCGTAGCTTTGAGCATCATACAGGTGACGGTAGGATTTTTTTAGCTCGGATCCACCCCAAATTAGAGGGAAAACACCCTCCCCCCCAATGGTGGGACGGCTGCATTACTGGGCATTAGCTTTCTTAAATTTGTTTCCATTTATGGAAATTAAAATTAGTCAAGTGATATCAAAACATGTTATCTTCCTTCTTCAATTACACACGAGTGATAGTTTTTAATTTTATTTTTTAACCGTAGTAAGAAGTGATAGTTATTAATTGTTAGTGATGTCTATCTATTCTCCATAAGGTTGAAATATTTAACGTTAGAGGTTAAAATAATTCTACTTAAGCGGACAATTTATTTTCCTTTTTGTAACAGCCTAACACAGGGGTCGGAAGCCTTTCAGATGAGGAGTGCCAAACCAATCTATCAGTATGATTTAGCGTGCCACGTGGTAAAACATTTTTGAAACAATTCGATTCCCACGATAATGCATGTAGAGTTAACGAACAGAAGTCAATAATATAGAGTACAGTTTATTATATAATAAAATTTTGCGTCATTCACAGATATTTCTTAACGAATAATAAATAAACATCATAAAACATAACTATTTCTTCAACAAAAATGTTAAAAAAATTAATTGTGTACATATATTATGTATTTTTAAACATATTTATTAAAATAAGAAAGAGACAACATAAAACATAAGTATTTCCCTTCATTATAGTTAAATAAAAGATAAATAAAAATTTTAATGCGAGCATAGTGCTTGCACCGCTCTACTTTAGTATCGTAAAATTAGGAGTATAATTTGTGACTTCCAATTTGATACGATTTTGAGCATTCAATAATTAAACAATTATTAAATGCTCAAACAATTTCTTTGCGGATTCGAAATATTTTTCATATAGGGAAAGATTTTTTACTTAGATATGTAGAACCAAAAGCGGAAAGCAGAGTATATGCAATTTTCTCTTTTCAAACAATTAAATCTCTCCTCAAATGACATTCAATAATGTACAAAATACCTGTAAATTGATCTTTAGAGTTATTTTTCAGATTATTTCGTAACTACGCAAATGACCATAATTTTGGAGATGTTCGCCAAAATAAGGTCTATTACATATTTATCAACTTCCACCCCGTCAAAAATTAACAAATTTGCTGAGTAGTGCAGAGTGCCACTGAGAATTGTACCCCGCGCCATAGGTTGCGGAACCCTGGTTTACCCATTTTCATCAAAGTACTAAGCCTAAAAAGGGTGGTAGATACGTAGGTATTTTGATAACAGCTACTAAGCACAAGCATAGCTTTTCAAAACTTAAAACATTATTAGAAACTTTTTAGAATCTACAATGAAAAATTAACCAGAGTGACTTTGTTTTTAAGGGAAAGTAATTCAGATAAAGAGGCTTGTATGTATATATGATATCTCAAAGGTGCAGAAATCATTTCGCAAAATTTTGCAATTTTGAAATCAATCTGCAGATTACCTAGATAATCTGCGCATTACCTAGGTTGATCCATGTAAGAGTGGAAAACTGTTTCATTTCTTAAATTACCTAATTAATCTGCAAATTACCTAGATAATCTGCACATTACATACTAGACACTCGTTAAAGGAAAAATAATGTACGCTTAAATTAAATTTTGATTTTATATTTTTGATTCTCAAGGAATCAGTAATACACTCGAACAAGCGACAAATGTGCTGTTATAATCAATCGTCAATTGAAAAACTACAATGCAAAGAATCAACTAGTTTAAAATATTATTCCAACAATACCTTTATCAATTTATTGCATCTTTTACATTTACCATCTCAGTCACTATGTTTCTAAATGTTTAATATAAAGTATTCTTGGAAGAGAGTCAACATTTTCAATCAAAATTCCTAACAGAAAGGAAATTAAAGAAACAAACTTTTGAATTTTAACGATGGAGAAATAGCTAATGCGAAGATTACCTGGTTAAAATGGGGAGAACTCTTGATTTGGCACTTTAACGGAGCAAATCAGTTAATCTGAGGATTAGTTAGGGAATCTGCGCATTAATAGTTTAGAGCTCTTTTCAGTTAAATAATATTATTTACACTTGCATATATGTACTTTTATCATTTTGTCTCAGATATTTTTAAAGATTATATATTTCTTTGTTTTTATCTCATAACTGCTTGTGCCCGGGCCCTGAAATTCTGAGGGTGGCCCTCACTGGAAAGCAGGCGTTAATTTAACTTGAATAATTCTCCTGCAGTGATAAGACTGAAACAATTTCCATCCATTAAAGCTTTAAAGATGAGGTAGGTTTGGAGACTTTAAGTATTCTACTAAAAGTTGCACTTTATACCATCAGTGTGTTGTTTAAAGATACCAAGGTAGCGCATTACATGTTCTTGTGTTTCCAAGACTGGTCAAAATTGAATTTGCATGAAAAATTTCAGAGTAGGGTTTGCAGCCCCGGGATTAAAATAGCTTAATCTCGGGATTAATATAGCTTTAGCGGACCTTATTAAAAGACTTGACGCTTCAAATTCCATTGCATTACTAACAGCTCATGCAACTGGATCTTCTATTTCAAATAAGGTAACACTTGAAATTGATTTCCCATTCTGGTTCCATAACTGAACCAATTTGTACACAAAGATATTAAGTGTAGCAGAAGAACTAAATAAAGTTATCAAATAAGAATGTGAACCAATGCAGTTTATTGGGTATGAGGCACTGTTAACAAAAATTAAGAAAGATATATCTCTTTTTGAAAATGGAGGGCGACGTGATGACTAGCTGGAAAGAACATACTCCTATTTAATGACGATAAAGCTTACTGGCGTAGAGTTTGAAAGAGCATATTCTTCGGCAGGTCAACTTGGTAACAAAAATAAGTGAGTGAGTGAGTGATTTTGGGGTTTATTGGCGTAAGTGTCGATTTCGGCTATACTGCACCAAACATTTGTTTTAATATCTGTGGTCTAGACGGGAAGAGAAAGAATGAATTGAATGACAAGAAAGAGGGTCGAAAATAGAGAAGGATCACTAGGGTACCCCGGGTTCGTGAAGCCCGTGTTTACCAAAGACAGTAAACCCCGTGGGAAAAGGAAAAGATCACTAGGGCACCTCGGGATTGTGACACCCGTACTCACCTAAAGAAGGTGAGCCCCCTGAGGGGAACAAAAATAAGACACCGTTTGAATGATGAAACGCTGGACGAGCTATATTTTTTAAAAGCTTATTTACAAAAACATAAGAATTAAAGAGATGTTTTTTTTCCATATTTCATTATATACTATTTTTATTATTTTTACGATGAATTAAGTTTTGTTTTGATTTGTTTCAATAAATAATAAGACTAAACTAATTTTTTAATTATATTTTCAGCTTTATTTTGTAATTTTAACTATGCTCATGTGTAAGTATTTTTAATAAATAGCCAAATCTTATTCCCAGGATTTCGGGATTTGGATAATGTAATCCCGAAATCACAGGATTGAAAGTATAATACGGGATCGCAAACCCTATTTCCGAAATAGATGTTTCCTTTTTTATATATTTCTTTCAATAATTTTTTTTAAAAACTAGTTATTAGACAAGAAATGTTTCAAAGGAACGAAAAGTCACGAACGCAGTTTCAACAACTTTGAAGTTACAAGCATTCCTAAGAGAGGAGATACATTTAATTGTAGTCAATATTTTAGTAAGAAAAAAAAGTGACTTTTGACTTTCAATTTTAGAAATATAAAAATGTAATTGCTAGGCAGAAATTCTATACAATCAGTGAAGAAGGTGATATCAAATCTGAATCTATAATTAACAAAATTACATTTCTTTACAATTTGATTTTATAATTATATGGCCTCTCGAAGGTAGATGTCATCTTTTTATTTGATTCTCTGTAGGGGGAAAAATAATTTACAGTTTATTCTTAAGCTTCCGTTTTTAAAAATGACAGAGGTTTTACGAAGTTTTGAATTATGGTAGTTATTAAAACTTTACTGCACTATTTTTAGAGGAGTTTGAATTTCAACCAATGAGATTGTCAAAAAATTAAGTAGAAAATCTAATGAATTTACCAATACTTGCTTTTTTATGCAGCAAACACCCAATTATTTAAGATTTATACACAAAATTTAAAAAAAAAATTGCTAAAAACATTATTAGTGGTTATGACAAATTTTTTGCATTATTTTTCTTAGATGTCAAAGCTTTTTTTTGCTCACAGCATAGGCACTATTTTAATATGATCAAAGTGACTTTAATAAAATAATAAGCTTTTTAAAAATGCTGCAAAATTACGTAGGGAAGAATATCTTTTCATAAAATTTGTTTACATCAGGATTAAAACAAATTACAGGAGCAAGGGTTTGTAATATAGTTTTATTTAGTTTTTCTCTAAAAATCATATACAATACTCCATCTTAAAATATAAACTCGTGAGTGGTGATTTTTCACTTCTCATAGAAATAAGCAAGTGAAGTTATATTTGAAATGTGAAAAATAATAAAAAAGAAAAGCTCCTCACAAAGAAAGAGAGAGAGAGAGAGAGAGAGAAAGATAAGAGATTTAAATAATTTGATTGATTTGAAAAGCTTTTGTTTTGAGCACAGATGTGTCCTGTTGCCAACTATGGATACTTTTGCATTGTAACTGCAGTCATATTTCTGCAGTTACTGATAGTCAACTCCGAAGCATACAATTCCCTATTTTCTTCTTCATGATATTCTTCGTTATAGGTGCATGCAAAAAGTAATTTTATAGGAAATCGATGTTAGTCCAAACTTTCACTATTTGCTTATATGTGCTACTGGAGACACTTCCATTAATTTTAGAGATAATGCAAAATGAGAAATTATTTCCAGAACTCAAGCTTTCTTCTCTAGAACATAATTTTAAAGTATAATGATATAGTTATATAGATCAGAATTCACATTTTATATTTGAATACACGTGTTTTTAGAGATACCCTTTTAAATAATAAATTTAAAAAATAATTAATAAAATAATTTCAGAGCTGATTTATAAATTTTATTATAAGTGGTCTATATTTGGATTTTTTTTCTGAAATTTTTGAGAATTATGTAAAATGCTTGTTTTCAATTATAGGAAGGAAGAAAAAACCCCGGCTGGGTGGTGTAGTTGGTTTATCGCTGGCCTTGTTTACCTTAGGTTGCGGGTTCGACCCCGACCCAAGTCGATGGATTGTCATGATGTAGAAAATCGAAAGCGTCTATGTCGTATGATTATGCGGAATGTGTGTGTGTAAAAAATTCCTTGAGTGTCTGTTTGTGGCTTAGGTGCTTTCGGTAAAATTAAATTCCTTGTACCATTTCGCATCGTCAGAGCTCAAGTGCCTCCCTCTGTGGATGAAGCTGGGCGTCAAAATTACATTGTGGTGATTGGTAATCCATCTATATGCCCCCGTACTAAAAATGATACCTATTCCCGGGGAATGCACTAGGTCTGCAATGTAAAATACCCCACTAACCAATTGGAAAAAAATTATAAAAAATACAGCAGTAGGTTTTAAGTGATGATCTCTTATATACACGTATTTAAAGTGGTTGCATCTGCAGAGTGCACGGCTATTTATTTATACAAAATAGAAAAGCGACTCACTCAAACATCCCTATATCTCTGGAACTATTAAACTTACAGACTACAAATTTGCTTGGCATGTTTCTTTCATAAAAATAGAGATTTTTTTTTAGAAAGGATTTTGTGAAAATCGGCTCCAAGGGTCATTGCGAGAGGTTAAGAGCGTTACACATAAATATTTCTGTTTTTGAAATGTTGGAACCACACATTTGAAATTTAGTAAGCTTGTTACTTTTGTTGAATAGACATCTGCTAGAAATGGATTTTACTGAAATTAGCTTCTATGGGAGGAACGGGGAGTTACTGGTCGTATTGGTCGTTTTCGAACTAATAGACGGGTAATAGTAATGAAATTTGGTATGAATATTTCTTTTGTTAAATTGATATCCATAAGAATAGGTCTTACGGAAACCGACTCTTAAAGGGGATTCGAGGTTTATTAATTAAAAAATTTCCATTTTTGATGTATTAGGTTCAGACTTGAAGTGAGGAAAATATGTTTAGTTTGTTGAGTAGAAATAGACTGAAAATGGGTTTTGCAGAAATACACTTTGGGGAGGGGTTTAGGAAGCGTAAAAGATCTCTCTCATTCTACATAAATTTCAGAAATTCAAGTTTTGTCCTTTTTAAATCAAGAGCGAGAGTTCTAAGAATGTTTTTCAATAGAAACGAACGCTTAACGATAGTTCTTAGATATCAATATAATTTTCATAATACATATATATATTATATATATATAAATAATATATATTCATACAGCATTATGAAATATCCATTGAAGCGGACGAGGAACGGCTAGTTTAACAACACAAACTCAAGCCAAAAACGGACCAAACATGGCCAATTCTGGTTCAACATTTCACTGAACTGACCAACCTGACCACAGGGGAGTCGAAAAGAAGATTTATCATATCTCACTGAATCTCGAAGGATATATATATATATATATATATATATATTTTTACCTGCAGGATTTTTAAAGCCTGACTTTCGTGGTGTTAATGGCAAGGGGTCATTATGATTTTCCATGGGCAGTCTCTATCACAAACGAATTTTTTCCCCTCTTTCGAGATTTGATAAAACTGTCACTGGCGCCGATGAAAAGAAGCGGAACGTGGACTCCCAAGGGTCCCCGAAAGGCATTATGGGAATGGGATAACTCCAGTGTTGGGCGAAATTTCATTACGCAGTCTCACCCGCGGACAATTAGTCACTCACAGGGGCCGCTCCGAAGGTGTGTGTGAATGGATATAAAAACGAATTATAAAAAAATTAGTCGGTATTTATGGATATTTTTTGCCAGTGTTAATATTGATATATTATATCCCAACACATGGAGTGTATTCGTGTTTTTTTTTGTGCATGTGTGTATGTATGATGAATTTTTTCTTCTTTTTCTCTGGATAATTTAGGTAATGACGCGTAGGATAGAAAAAAGAAGAGAAAAAAATCTCTATAAGTGGTAATTACTTATAAAATGATTGAATCTGTAAAAAAGATGAATGCAATAATACGGGAATTTATTTGCTAATATGATGGTCTCAGACTGAAGAAAATCATTATTTATACATTGACAATAAGGGTATATTGATATTATTTTTACTTTATATTCATTTTACATAAATAACATCAACAAGATGGATTTAGAGGGGGAGGGGGATAATTTTTTAAAGTTGATTAAGGTTACACAATTATCACAAATGGATTGCATTTATTTGCTTTGTTGACAGATTTGAAAAAAAAAAAAACTTTAAAGAACATTTTAAAATAGTTCTATTGTGACTCTAATGGGTTGTTAAATAAATATATTCAAATACATAAAACACTTGAGGTCTCAAATTCATGGTACAAACTTTAAGGGTAGATACAGGACATTGTAACAATCATTTATTGTATAGGAGTAATTTGACTTGAGGGGGAGGGGCGCAAACCGGGGAAATAAAAAAATAGAGAAACGGAATTATATCGGTTGGCTGAGTCGTCAGTAGGATGTAGTAGGCGTCTAGCCACGTTCAACATGATGCATCTCAGCAAGGGAAGGCGCCATCGCAATTCTGCTGATGTCTATGATGGGAGACTTTAAGTATACCGAAAATGCAGACATGTATTTCATGTGTGGTCGTGAAAATGGTAACGGCAGAGCTGTTTACGAATGTATCACGCGCAGTTTTCTGATCGACGAATGTTTCAGCGGTTACATCGGTCAACTTCTAGCAAATCGTTCGTTCCACGTCACCAGACATGATGCTGGTTGACGAAGAGCTGTACGCAGTCCAAAACTGGAAACAAGCATCTTGAAAGTTGTGCTGATAAACCCAAGTACAAGAGCTGTTGCTCATCACGGAAGTGTGAGTCATCAGACCGTTTGTAGAGTGTTAAATGAAAATAGCTTCTACCCCTTTTCCATTTCCAGCGAAAACAAGCTTTGAATTCGGTAGACTATCTTGTCTGACTGTCAGTGGGTGATGCAGCAATGCTCTGCAGCTGGACTTCATAGCTCATGTGCTGAACAGTTATTGTAAAAACTACACGTGTCAACGACGCTTTCAATAAACACTTTGTCTTTCCTTTAGACTCTTTTTTGTGTTTGTGCCTCAGCACATCCCTTGCGCCTATGCATTCCTATACTATAAATGACTGTTACAATGTCCTTACCCACCATTAAAGTTTGTACCATGAATTCGAGATCACCCTGTATTTTGTATCAATTTGATCTGATATTTAGCTACGTCGCATTGTGAATCAGCACTAGGCTATTGTGACGGACTTCTTAATATTGAACCATTGTCAAGTGACGAGGACTGACTAGATGGACAGAGCTATGGCACTCCACTCCCCGATTCCATTGCATGTCAACAGAGACAGATTCTCGATCGATGTAAAGTGCATTAGCCCCTCTTCTCAGTGAGTCTTTAGTAGCTTCAGTTTTTGACTCGACAACGCCAGCCACCAATTCGATCATGAACTCGCGGTTTTTGCGGCTGTATATTTTGTTTCATGTTTCTACTATTAACAATGTCATTGAATGTTTTTTCTTTTTGTTTGCTTTTGGCTATAATTTTGATGGTTTTTTAAAAAAATTTTTACATTGTTTGCAAAATTTTAAAATAATTAAATGTCTTATTCAGTTAAATACGAGCTAGTGAAAGCCTATGAACAAAAATTAATGAATTATTATGAAATTAAAAGGTTTTTAATTTGGACAACTCAAAAAACTCTTTTTAATAAGAATGAGTGAGTGAGTAGTTTAACGTGTTCAGTTACTCGAGGGCATTGGGTGACGGACTTCGTAATTTTTGAACTATGGTCAAGTGACGAGGACGACATCGGATGGCACTACACCTCTCCTAACTTCCACACCCAACAACAGAAGGAAGTTTGAGCCTCAACATCCTTAACGTGTACGGTGTCTTCAGCGGTGCTTGGCTCGAACTCATTACTTGCCAGTCACGATTCCTTTACATTGACCACTAGGCTGCCGCGTGCTTTTTAAAAAGAAAATTGGTAGTTAAAAAAAATCGTATAGTATTAGGATGTTTGAAATACAGTAGAAAGCAAAACCGCATAATATCCTTATGATATCCAAACTTGAGCTAAACCTCTTTATTGAAACAATTACAAAAATTTCTATTCGTAAGACAGTCAATTGTTTATAAAAAAGCTTTCCTTAACAGTAACTCTTCTTCAAGATTCAGTTTAATATTTTTTATACAAATGACGAAAATTATTGTTGTTTTTTATATGAATGGGGTAGCAGTAGAACGCTAAAAATAAAAGAAGAAAGAAATTAATATAATGATAAAGGGGTTGTATAAGTAATCACGAAAATTAACTTTATAAGCATTTTTGAAACGGTTTTCGACAGAAAGAGAGCACAAAATCCATATAGATGTGTAAATGATTTTTTAAAAAAATGATCCAAATATTTGTCAGAAATATATGACAGGGAGATATGACAAACACTTATCTTTAAAAGTGCTTTCTCGAGTGCTAATCCTAAATCTAGCCACCTACTAATATTCACAAATTGAAGAGAAATTGCTTCTAAAACTCTCTCCTAAAGGAAGTTGTATAACGAGGCTGAAAATATTTTGCCTCATTTATCAAACTAATATTTCTAAATTTTTTTTTAGGAAACAAGTAAATTATTTTTCAAGATATTATCTTGTCAAAAACTTCCGAATATACACTGGGAAATGGTTTTTCCTAAGCCATCTCAAATATGTTCAATAAGATTTAGATCCGGAAATCTTGAGGGTCAATCCATATGGTAAATATCTCCTCCTCTAATCAAATTCATCAACAATGTGAGTTCTGTGTGGGGCTTTCATTTTCGGTTATAAATAGTAGTCCGAGCCCATAGCACACAGAAAAAACTTACATAGCTTCAGGATCCACCCATACAGCGTTGTGAGTTGATAGTACTCACATCGGAAACGTACAGGG